>MU002279.1:0-24739 GCA_010093585.1 Melanomma pulvis-pyrius CBS 109.77
GGGGGGGAGGAGTGGCGGTGGTGGAAGTGGAAGTGGAAGGAGTAGGACGGAGCGGAGCGCGGAATCGTGTCCCACCGAAGTTGTGACTGCAGCAGGGGATGGCTATGAAGGGGGACTCGGAGAGGAAGGCGAGGCAGGGCGTCCATATCGTGAGCTCGTCGGCATGGTTCGCGACGATGAACGTGCCTGTCGGGAAGATGCCGTTGTGTGTCGCCGTCGGCGGAACTTCAGGGGCATTCTCGCTCGCTAGAATTTCCATGTTTGGGGTCGTTTTGAGGATTTCGGGAACGAGGAGCATTTCCTTGAGTTTGGTGGCGTAGGAAGAATCGAATGTAGCCCATGTCTTGCGGCGCCGGGCATCGAAACCCCAGCCCGGCCAGCCTTCTTCGTTGAGGATCCAGACGAGGAGGCCGTTGCCACAGCCAATGTCGACGAAGCCAGGGAAGTTGGATTTGGCGTTGGCGCGTCGTTGCGTCTCCAAGTCAACATCAGCCAATTCAGTTTCTGCGTTGTTGACTTTCGCTGGATCCTCTATTGAACTCACGCCTCCTTTTTGAGCTTTTCCGCCATACATGTCCGTCCAGAGTTCCATCAAGAAAGCCGCAATACCCAGATCCTCGAAAACGTGCTTCTCTGGCGGCGTCTGCTCAACCCATCCGTCTATCAGCTCCTTGGCGTACTTCCCTTTTAAATACGCGTACGTGTCTTGAAATGGCTTCTGCGCAATAACAACATCATGGTGCACGCGTTTCTGATACCCGGCCATTCGCCCGCGAGAGTGCTTGTGGATGATCTCCAGCATCTTCAACGCGGTCCGAGTCATTCGATTGTCGAGCGGTCTTTTCGGAAAAAGGTCGTAGTACAGAGAAAGCGTCCCTAGAGGAGTCCCAGGAGGGGCGTTGGACTGGAAGGTGTATAGGATCGCTAAGCCCCGTATCTTGGGGTGGTAGAAGGGGATCTCGTCCGGGTCCGAGGCGTGAGGAAGATAGACGACAAGATACCGCTCTGCTTTGATGACCCTACTGGGTGCACCGTTTTCGTGTATGGCGACATCTTCAGTTGACGTGAATAGGTGACAGGTCTGCAGCAATGTATCATCTAACTTTGGATTCCTTGGTATCAATTTCCTGACCACTGTCCATTCGAGCGTGTAACCTGGAACACCCCCCGGAACAAGAAGCGGTTGATGGTCCGCTTTTAGGTGCTTGATGATACTTGCAAGCTCGTGCGGATGCTGGGCCGTAGGGTTGAACGAAGCATCCGCAAAGCTCTGATACGACAGCTCCGCGCGAGACAAGTGCGATGCAGTAAGATTAGGGTTCTCCAGCAGATTGCGGCTCACTTCCAGGAAGTAATGAGGCGTGAAATTTGCGGGGACGGATTGCACGATGGTCCAGAGCTCCGGAGGAAGGCCAGATTCAATAAGAGGTTCCTTTTTCACGTCCACCGGCTCGAATTTGTCGCCTTTACGGTCTAGGGGCACATCCACTTCGCTCTCTAACACGTGTTCGTGTTCGTCGGGCGTGACCTCCTGCGCTTTGGCGGCGTCTCCGTGCTCAAATACTATTTCCAATTTCTCATTTGCCTCGTCCAGCGCTAGCTCAGGTTTCTGCTCCGTCATCTCCCTAAGCAAGCTCCTTCCCTTTCCAAACGGCGATGACGTCAACGGCGAAGGCGAGTACGAATCCACCGTTGATACGGGAGAGCCCCAAATGGCACGCGTCGATTGATCACTTCCCCGTCGTAGGTCGATGGGATTCGATGGCTCGAGCAGGTCCGGGAACAATTTTCTTGGAGGATCCTCGGTCTGGGATTCGGAATCTTGGGGTGCGTTTCTCCACCATAGGAATTGTGGTTCCGTTGGCATTGGGATAATGAAATTACGGTTATGTCTCCAAAGCGACAGAAATAGTAGATTGGCTAGATGACGGAAAGAGACTAGCGTGGTAGTGTCAGCTCGACATGCTGCACTCTTTTGAAGATGCGAAACAGGTATTGCCTGTAGAGTTCAAACCTCTCGTGGAAGCTTTCCTGTGGGTGTAATCTGCCTTGTTTTGTGGCGGAGCGAGACCACGCTTTCCGTACAAGTCGGAGGGATAAACAACGATGACGAAAAATGGCAAGCGAGTTAGTTACGTAGGCTGTAAAAATTTTGAACTCAGGAAACAAATAAGCAAAGCATCAACGCAGCAAGATAGTTTTTGCAAAGACTCCAGCTTTGAATGGTTGTTATTAAGCCCTGTATTTCGAATACCCAAATGCTGTGGTTTTATATGAAGTATTTGGAGCCTGATGCACGTGCCATGGTGAATGAGGTCATACAGTCGCAATGAAAAACATGCCTAAAATAGATTCTAGATGTTCAATTCCCATCAAATATATCGGATCTCTATATCCATCTCTCTTGTTAAAAGAGACATTCCCATTCGTATAACGCCTCTAAATGCATCGCCCCCCCTCTTTCCTCCCATCAACTCCTCCTACAACCCGCCCTTAGGCTTATTCCCCCCATAGTAATGCGCCATCTCTAAGCCTGCGCGCTTGAACCCGCACTTAACATAGAACCCCTCATTCGCCTCTGAGCAATCCAAGATTGACTTATAGCAACCAACCTGCTGTGCCACAAATTCCAGCGCCGAGATGATCCGCAGTCCCAACTTCTTGCCCTGTTGGTCCTTTGCCACAGCAATGTCTTCAATGTGTCCGACGAACCCGAGGTTGTGGATGAACTTGCGCTCGACGATCAGCGCGCCGGTGCCGACGATTCTGGAGCTTTGATCCGTGATGCAGAGCAGGTAGTAGGAGTCGCTGCGCGCGGATATCCATGTGTAGCGCTCGTTCCATTGCTGGTCACAACAAAAACTATTAGTCCGAGCACGAACACGGATATGGAAAGCGGGAGAGGGGGGGAGCGGAAAGGGAAGACGGGGTGCAATACCTCTTCCGTAACATCCCCCACCGTGGTCAATACCCTCAACACATCCAGAAACCCGTTCGCGTAATCCGATCGTTGCAATGGACGCACTTTATATCCTTCGGGGAGCTGCGAGGCGACTTCGGGCGAGATGAGATCTGTGCTGAAGAGGGGCGTGTTTCCGTCTGTGGTGGGGGTTTCGGTGGGCATTGTGGGCTGGGGCTGTTCTCAATTGGCGGTGGGGAGGCGTACAAGGACTGAGGATGGAGGGACGGAGAGATGAATAGGGAGGATGGGAGGACGGGAGGTCTGGAGGCGCGGAGCGGCGTCAATTGAATGAATGAATGAATGTGACGGCGGTGTGCGGGGATGGAGCAAAGTGGGGCGGATGTGTAGCTTCTTTCGGTCTATGCGGGCGAAGGGAGGACAGTTTGAGATTGATTGCTGGATGTTACTCGCTATATGAATGTGATTGAAGACTTTTCGACTCGTAAATCTGTCTTGAAAGAGCTGCATATGAGGGACTAAGCTGTGTTGTTGCTGACACCTCGGACGCCAAGCTACGATTCACGCCGCACGCTAAAATTAGAATAATCCTCTAGTCCGTTCAGTTCATCCAACTCACTTCACCAATGGGACATGCAAAATACTAAGGTTTCTGGATTTATCTCGATTGGAAACACAATAAGGTATCTAGCTAGATACTGGAAGGCGATACATTTTCCTTCCAACATCATGCGTCTCCTCTTCTCGCTGTTTAACTCTAGCGCTAGGCATTGCTATGCGGTGACATCCATCTTCCAACATGTATTTTTTTTCATAATCTGTTTCTTTCATTGTCCTTGTTCCGACGAGGATTCTTACTTTTCTTTTCTTTCCTCTGCTCTGAAAAAATTTCTCCCCTTCATTATTCATTCCTCGACATCGCTTGAGAACCTCAGCTGCCTATAGGTCCTCAACACAACATCCGTCTCGATATCCTCATCTTCCATCCCTAGCCCCATCATCTTAGCTAGTGCCTCCGCTAGCTCTGTATTTTGCCGCTGCAGCAAGACTACCTTATACTGCAACCGTACCATCTTCGATAGTCGTACCTCCTCTTCATCATCCTCGTGATCGTTTTCGATAGGAGACCTGCGCATCTGAATTGGAGACAGGACTGGTGTAGCCAGTGCCCCCGCTGTTGTGTCTTCTCCATTCGTAGTAGAGGTAGTGCTGATCTGTCTCTTTATCTTCTTCAAGTCTCGTATTTTCCGTGCCTTAGTTTGCTCTTCCCTTGTCTTCAGCGGGTGGTCTTCGACAGGGACCGGTGTTAGGGTAAAAGGCGATCGCTTTAGACTCCGGATCGGTGTTACTGGCGGAACTGGCGGCGACATTTCCATGGCGTTGAAGTCAGAAATCGCGTGTTCGAGTTCTGGGCTCGCAAGTGGATTTAGCATTTCGTCTGTCCAGGTGATGGAGATATGTCTCGAGCGACGCTTCGGGCCGGATCCAAAGATAGGTAGTGTAATGGTATGATCATGAGAGAGTGTATTGGTTGGAACTACAATGCGAAGATGCCTAGCCCCGCTCGAGGTTCTCATTTCCCGAGCGCAAGCAAGCATTGGGGGCTTCGGCCTATTTTTGCTGGGTGAACCCTCGACCGATCCCACCCTAGCGGCAAGACTCTTCTTCCCGCGAGCTT
The DNA here is from genome assembly GCA_010093585.1 of Melanomma pulvis-pyrius CBS 109.77. NCBI lineage: Eukaryota > Fungi > Ascomycota > Dothideomycetes > Pleosporales > Melanommataceae > Melanomma > Melanomma pulvis-pyrius. Next base: position 4,599 of record MU002279.1, read on the forward strand.
TGAACATCTTCTTGAAGACAGGTTTCTTCGTCGAGTTGTTTATTAGAGAGTCCGTGGACGGTCCCGTATTTTTGAGATAGAAACTGAGGTCGTTCAAATCGGCTGTAGCGGTGAGTGCTGCATGGCCTAAGATTGGTGGCGCCATTCGTCCTAGGATGGATGACCCAGCTCTAGCAGCTTGTCCAGCACGGATTGATTCGCGTATACCGCGACGCTTGGGGATAGAAATATTATCATGATTTTTACTATATGGCGAGTACTGGCCCTCAGCGGCTGACACAAAGTCACCATCCAGGGGTGTAGTAGTGCGGACAGGAGTATGAAGTCTGGCAGGACTGCGGACAGGCAATTCTGGAGTCTGGTCGAACGGGACGTCTAGTTCGTCAGCTGGAAACACTGCTGCTGGTTCAAATGGTGAGATTGGTAATGGGAGTTCTGGTGAACTGGGGAGTGGAATATCCGGCGGACTCGAAGAACAATGGTCATTGGTCGACTTTGACGACCCCGTAGATTCTTGATTGTCGAAGTACTCTTGGATGGCCCTGAAAGTGGACGACCCCGCAATGTCGTCAATCTCTATTTCCACTTGAGGCGGCTGATCACTGACTGTACTGCTGGTCCCCTGACGGCGATGATGTGCGACCAAGGGCTCTAGGGAAGAGTGCCGAAGTACTTTTGCCGAGTTTGGGGCCGTAATCTTATATGGCGTTTGACGTCGTCGGCGCTTTTCACCGCTCCGGTGGGGCTCGATAGAATTGTCGAGATATACTTCTTGACTGCTATGAGCTGTTGAAGTGCTTTGAGGTGATCGGCCTGTAACTTTGCTAGCAAATGAGGTTCGCGCTCTCGGAGGTGCCGTTTCAACCAGAGGAGGGACTACTTCCTTGGAATCGAGTTCCACTGGAGCGTGTGCATTCACCTCAACACTTTGCTTCGCCGTCCAATGGCCAACCGAAGTCGTCTGATGCTTCTGATTGGATGAATGGCGAGCAATTTCGTCACAAGTTCCTTGATCGGACGGGTCGGTGATCTCATCGCGAGTCTCTTGGAAATCCATTCTCTTCGGTGAGCGCATTTCGAAGGTGCGAGGGGTGTGGTTGATGAAAGTCCCACGGCGTCGCTGCTGGCAGGTGGCCTCCTGCAAGACCGGTTGTGGCGACTCAAGCTCAGCCGTATCCGCAGACGCAGCCGTCGAGCTGATGTTGTCGTGCGTCGAGGTTGTTGTCTTTCCCTTGAGCGAGAGAGCCTTCCTAGACTTCGCAACCTCTTGCTGATAGGTGCCCGCAAATTCAAGCGCACTGATTCCTGGGTGCCCGAACATGATAGAAAACTCGGGACTGAAGGTGGGCCCGTGGGATTGGTCAGAAGAAGGTTGATGTACGCCGACGGTGCCTGGGTGGCACTCACTCGCTTTAAGAAGCACGCGCTGGGGCGCACGTCGCAGCTCCGAGCCCGACACAGAGGGCCAAAGCGTGTACATGGACATAGTGCGTGCGATAAACAGCTGGCCTGTGAGTGTAGGACACGGTCAACAACACGATGCTCAGCATATGCAATGCTGTTGTACCTGCAAAGCTGAACCTCGACGCGCCTAGCCGCAATACCTGGTCGAGGTTGCAATCGAAGGGCACTCGTATTGAAAAAGTAAATATCCGACGAGGAAATATCCTGTGGTGCTACGTGTGGCGCTACCTTGAGGTAGTGGTTCCTTGAAGCTCGCGATAGAGAGGTGACACGGCAGTACGTGCAACAAGCGAATGAACGGGGCTGGAGTGAGCTCTGCACGCTGATGCGAGTAGGTCGGAAACGGAGATCTGAAGATAGACGACGAAGTAGAGGTGGAAGCAAGGGAGTGACGTGACGTGATGTGAAGTGAAAAATGGGAAGTTGGCGAGCATACTACTCGTCTCAGTATCGGCGATGCAAATGTGCGAGCACAAGTCGGGGATTTCTGTGGCTGGCGGTAGTCGACCTAGGGTATCGGAATCTAGGGATTGGCAGTTTGTCACGGTAATTGGACCAAGATGGGTGTCACGAAGCCTATGTGGCACCTCACAGCGCTGCACAAGTTTCCCCTTTCGGCAAGAGGGCGGGTCGAGGGCTCAAAGGTTTGTTAGGAGAAAAAAGCACACATGCGGGGCCAGGAGACGGGTCTGTTTCCTGCAACAGTGCAGGAAGACCGTGATATTGAGATCTGACCCTTGGGATGGTAGGTCAGACGTCAACAGGAAGATTGGGTTGTCCGACTTCGCCGCGACCACAAGAATACCAAGGGCTTCGAGGGGCGGAGTGAGGCTTTTTGGCTTTCCCAGGGCCGTGGTCGACGAGATGCATGTCACGGGAGATCATCGAATGCCATCAAGTCCAGCCACCATGCCACCATTCTCGGTGGCGTCCTCCACATTATGCCTTTTGGCTTGGAGACGACCTGGAGGTGGCCATGCACCCCGCTGCTATCTAATACATCTTTTACAGGCCTACCATCTGTAGGATATCGAAAATAGAACGCCATAAATGCTGAAGATAATGGCCAGCCCCACGCCTTCGCCCTCACTCGCCAAAATATGTAAAATCGTCGAGTTGCCCCAGAAATGACAATGCCCGCACCGTAATGCAATCAAGATCCACCAAGTGCTCAATCCTCCTGTCACGCTAACCTACTCTGTCTTGGGTTTCTTTGTTGGTTGTCGTCGAATAAAAGGGTCAACCGGCTCCCGTGGTCGCCTCCTGATCTTCGGTGGACGCATTGCCATTGCTGACACCCCATCGCCAGGTCTCGGGGGGACAACCTCTGGTGTGGGCTTGTTGATTCCAGGTGCGACAGTGGAACCCTTCTGGGCTGCATCCAGAAAGCCGGCCGGGGTAGATCTACCGCTACCATTGATCGTGCTTGATGCTGCTTCCGAATCTGCATCCTCCATCTCCACGTCCCCGTCGCTGCTAAGACTAAACTTTCGTTTGCCGTTGAATACTAGACGGAAATCATCAGTAGCTTCCTGCTTGATTCCATACTCCAACTCTTGTTTGACTTCTTGCTTAACTCGTTCCGTGGCTTGCTTCTTGGAGTCTTGAATTGATGAAGTCAAAGACTGGTCGCTGGGTGATCGACTTATGGTGTTTGGCTTCGGTTCTTGTTTGATATGCGACGGGCGAGAGGGCATGTTATAGGCCATGGGATCCACAGGAGCTGGATAGGCACTTGAGTGTTTGCTGAGCATAGTCTGGAGATTCCCGTCAGTGTACCGGTCTCGTCGTTTGGCATCTTCCACAAGTTTTCTCCAAAATTCTCCTCGAATCAGGGACTGAGAGTTACCCAGAACCCAAAGAGACGATTTCGCACGAGTCAGACCGACATTCATACGACGAATGTCTTGCAAGAAACCGATTCCACCAGCAGGCGATGCTCGTACACAAGAGAAGATGATAATCTCGCTCTCACGACCTTGGAAAGCATCTGTGGTGTTAAACTCAATCTCCTCAATGATCGTCGGGCCATACTGCTGTGCGAAACGGCTCTTTAGTTCGCGCAGTTGACTTTTGTAGGGGGTGATGATGCCGACTTTGCCTCTGAAGTCGTAGTTGTGATAATCTGACGTGAGGCGCTTATACAACTGCATCGCGATATTGATTTCAGCAATATTAACAAGCGAATGGCCTTTTGGCGCAGCTGAATGCTGGCCTTGGACATCGAAGAATCGGTAAGGTCCAAGAAGCAAGCTCTGGTGCCAGGGCTGCTTTCGAAGTCCCGCCATATTTTCTCCATCCAGTAGCCTAGCATCGTAGAACGTTTGGCTCGGAAACAGACTGATCTCTGGGTGCATGCGGTATTGCGTATCTAAAAGATGCACGTCGTTTGGGTGGTTTTTCTGCATGCGAACGAACAAACTCTGTTCGTACTGGAACCGAGCGGCTTCCTTTGAAAAGACCGTAGGAGGAAGCTGTTTGGGATCTCCTACGAGGATACATTTAGAGCATCCATACTTGAGAGGAATGAGCGCACTCATCTCAACACACTGCGCCGCCTCATCGACAATGACTGTTTCGAACTCGATGCTCAGACCCTGAAACATATCGTGCCCAGAGCCGCTGAGCGTAGCACAAATAACGTGGGCCTCACCCAGGACCTGTTCCTGTGCTCGCCGCCTGTTCAAATCCGCATTCCGGCTTGCAAGTCTCTCGTTATCCTTGGCATTGTCAATCTGTGTGCCTAATAATGCCTTTTGTCTCCGAAGGGCGTTCATGTCGTCTTGCAGCTTGGACGCATCCGCTCCTTGGACCATTCTAGAGTCAAGCTGCTCCCGCACTTGGCGAAGCTGGTCAGATACTTCTTTGTGTTGTTGGAAAATTTTGCGGGTTGCCTCTGAATTGTTCCCATTCCCATTGTTCACTCCTAATTTTTTGTTGACGAGGACCTCTAATGTGACATCTTGGACGTGTGCGTTTATTGCATCACCACGGCCCAAGCGTACGATGTTGACCTTGCGCTCCTCGCCATTCAAGGTTTTGATGCCGTTCTTGAAACGCAGAACCAATTCATCCACTGCAGCGTTACTCGGAGCACAAACAAGTAACTTTTTCGGGGCGGAGTCGGAGCGCGCTTGGCCCGGGACATGAATGGCTGTACCACGGTGGCGAAAGGTATCTGACAAGATCGCCCCCACGATGGCAACAATCGTCTTCGTCTTTCCCGAGCCTGGCGGCCTATACAAAACTTAGTAATTACTTTGACACTGTGTGGGAAGAAGAACAAGTACCCTTGGATCAGCGTGAATGCATCGTTATCTATTGCTGACTTCACAGCCTTCGATTGCGCCTTGTTCACGTTGTAGTTGCTGATTAGTGGTTCTAGTTGGTTGTCCCTATAATTTAGAAGTGGCGATGGCTTCGCGTGTATAATTTCGTCACACAAATCGTAGTATTGGAGACCTAACAGTGCTCCATATTCACGTTCTAAGGGCGTGATTGATTGGATTTTTGAGCCGAAAACGGTAAGGCCAATCGACAACGAAGATTGAAGTGGATTCGACGGCATAACGCGATAAGAGACTTCTAAGTGAGCCTGTTTTCGCTTGACGCGGTAGACCCTGGCAAGACAATGAGGATCCTGCGCAGAGGGGATCTTCGATTTTGATAGGAGAACAACATCTCCCTCGGAGACATTCAGTTCTCGGTTTTCGGCATGCGTCATTGTGCTGCTGACTTCATGGAACGCATCGACGCTGGCCTTCGACACGATTTTGATATCATATGGTTTGAAGTTACCAACGTTCTCCTCCCTGGCTTTGACGAAACCTTGCCAGGCTTCGAGCGTAAGCAAAGGCTCGAACGTTGATTGGTAATCATTCGACGTTCGAAATGTGCTGGGTACCGCCGAGTAGATATCAGGTCTCGAGTTTGGTGGGAAGTCTCCGTTGTGGTAGTAGTCCCACCCAAGAATGATCTTGTGCAGTGGAGAAAGGTCAGGCGCCAGACGAGCGCGCATATCCTTGATGGACCGGACCACTCTCCTCTTCTTCACTGGCTGTTGAATTTTGACTTCGTTGACAATGTTTGTCTTTGGTCCACTCTTTGCCTTGACCTTAATGATACCGAATAGATCCTCATCAAAGTCTCCTTCTTCATCAGATTCATCTGATGAGTGCATTAAGCCTTCTCCCTTCAGGGCTTGATCTTTGCCTAAGACGCCCAGACCCTCCAGTCCAGAGCCAGCCTCAGCGGTATGAGCAGAGCCCCGTCCAGCTTTCAGCCGAGCGATGGTAGCAGCTCTTTCCTTCTGCAGGGCCTCCTTTTCGGCCTGTCGTTTCTTCTTGAATTCTGCTTGCTTGGCGCTCTTCTTGTCATTTGCTTGCTTCGCAACTTTAGCCTCCTGGGCTTTCTTGGCTTCCCGTTGAGCCTGGAAGTTGCTAAATGCGCTGCTATTGTGAGTGAGCCCAGCCATGAGCTTCGCACGGTCATCGGCGTCCTTTGCTTTGCTATCAGAAGCCGTCGATCCGGTAGACATCCACTTGCTTATCGAAGCCTGTCGTGGTTGTTTAATTTGGTCGTCCACTTTAATAAGGGAGTGACCGAGGTGGATTTCGAGTGCTCGCTGCAATTCAGCCTGTTGCTGCATGCTTAGTCTGGCTCGAATTTCTCCAGAAAGTACCCTCTCCATGTAAGAGAGGACGTCCGCATCAACTTCGATGGACACACCGTGCAGACGAATCAAGAGTTTGCCAATAAGTGTGACACATTTGCTGGAGAGAAACTCGTCCCTGAGGCGAAGCCACTTAGCCATACCCTCCATGGTCTGCGCGGGTAGTTCTAACAGTTCCTTGAGTAGACTTGTCGTATCCTCGGAGTCTGTCATTGAACCTCTTAACGCAGTAGAGAATATGCTACATTGATCAAAGAGTTGGTCAGCAAATTGCATAGTATCCCGACAGAACTCCACCATTGTAGCCTTATCATAGAAACCTAGATTACTCCAGTCCTCAGTAGTCTTGAAGATCATGCTGAGAGCGTCCCACAAGTTCTTCCAAAAGTTCATCGTCACCCCGGCTTCTCTAGAATTGAGACTACGAGAGCGTAGGATACCGTCTTGTGAGTTGCACATGATGTCAATCACATCAGAGAAGGTTCTGAGCATACTAGGTGCTGGAGCGCAGGCCCTTTTGCGGGTGATTTGACGGCACGAATCTGAAATACCTTGAAGTACATTCTTATAGTAGGCTTTCAGGATGTGCTGCAGAGCGCCTCGACGTTCATCTTGGGAGCTGATGACTTTGAGCAACTCAATTGTAGAGTTACGGGTCTCTTCGGTGGACGAGAAAAGCGAGGAGACGATAGCGCTTGCTGCTGAAGGCTGTTCGAACAGGGCAGCAAGCTTCCCAACCTCAAACTCTGCTAATCGATCAATGACATCGGTGATTGATTGAGAGAGGAGTTTGGATCTATCGTTGAAATGCCGGACTGCTCGTGGCATCTTATCTGGCTCTGCCTTCCAGACTAGTGGGTCCAAGCCAATTAGGTTCCTGCCAGCGATGAGCAAATGCGTAGCGAGCTCGATGTTCTCGCTATCAATGGATTTTAGGACAGTTTTCCATATCGGGCTAGAGGGTGGAGTCTCGGTAGGGGATGGTTTCTTCTCGGAGATCAATTTTCGCTCGGCGAAAAGAGATTGACATTCTAGGATGAAGGCGTTCTGAATCATTGACAATACAAGATGCAGGTCCTCCTGGTTTTGCAACTTCTCGAATCGTTTTAGACGTGTGACGATGAGCTGAATGTGTATTGAAAGCATTTGTAGCATTCCGTTGACCGTTGGCTGTCCTACAAATTGAGATGTTGTCTTGCCTTCACTCATTTTCTGGAATGCATAATCGAGCACACGAAGCCCTTCTTTGAAGCAGAGTGCTCTCGACTCATGTGTATAGCTGTCAGACTGAAGGCGGCTGAAGAGCTGATTAGCAAAAGCCCTGACCACTGGGGCCAAATTTGTAGCTTTGATCGAGGAAAGAAACGGTGATATCCAGCTAAAAGCATCGTACAGATTTTCCATGACATCTGCATTCTGCTCAGTTGCTGCGAGAAGCAGCTGTCTCAAGACAGGACTGTTGAAGACTTGCTCGACAATGGTGGCAGAAGATGGTGTAATGGCATCCATTGCATCCCAAAAATCGGTCGAGGATTTCTCCAAGAGCAGTTTCATGGTGGCAATCAAATCGAGGAACCCTTCTGAGTCTAGGGAGAGATGGTCTAGAAGGAGTCTGTAGAAGTCCCCTTCCAGACCTCGGATGGAATGCGTGATGAGATCCTTGTCTAATTTGGTGATGATGAGCTTCACCCCGCTCCAAAAGGTGGGGACAGATTGAGCATCAAGGTTGGCCATCTGGACCTTCATCATCACCCCAACTAGATGATCCCGAACTGCCCACTCAAATTCAGATGTCAAGATGTTCCGCTTGGAATTGCTCCAAGACATGTAGGCCCATTGCTGTCTCTCCTCATTCTTGCAAAATAGAAAGCGGGTCATGGCGGGTAGAAAGGATTGTAACTTCAGGCGCCTCTTCGATTGGACAAGCTTAAATGGGCTGTCGAAATGCCGCTCGAGGAGTTCTTCGTTTCGGATTAGGGCGTCACAACTAAGCGCTTCGAAGAAGGCGTAGGTTGCTGAATCCGGGAGGATTCGTACAGACCGTCGGCTCGGTTCCGCAGCGCGTAGGACGGATTCGGCCTCGTCTAGACCATGCTGAATGCGCTGTAGGGTTAGGTTATCAACCTCGCGCAAGAAATCTACGACCATGTCCTCATCGTATTGCCTAAGCTTGTCAGCGAGAGCCTATCGACGTCGGATTGATTAAACATACTCTACTAGTCTGTTCTTCCATTCGGCCCTAGACTGGTGAAACACGCGAACGCAAACATCGCAGGACGTCATGAGTGCGGTCAATCGCTCCGTCACCCATGCCTTATGAGGCGCCGCATCATCACCTTCATAGGCTAGTATTTGCAGGGCATCCAGCGCAATCAGTTTCCTCTCCTGTGCCTCCTGTATTTTCTGTTTACGCTCTGCAACAGATGCAGCATCGTTGGCGGGTTCGAGGTTCGCGATATCTTCGTCGAAGTAGACCGACGCATCGGTCTCGTTGCGCGGGCAGAACAGGTGCTGGTCGGCGGGAAGGGCCTGGAGTTCACTATTATTGGGAATCCAATTAGCCGTCACATCCTTTGAATCTGGACAAGTAAAGAGATAGCGCTCACAGGATCCGCTCGAGAATTTCTGCCATTGTGTCTCACCCGCGGCAGCGTCTCACCCGTGAGTTCCAGGTGTGCTTTTCTATCCGTAGCTCGGTCACGAGCCTCCAGGCATTGTTCGCTCGTTTGACACTAGTAGAAGTGAGATCTGATCCACTCAACTATCCCAGTGGATTTATATCTACTGCCCTGCCGAAGGCGGGTGCGAGGATCCCCGTAAGACAGCGAGCGGCGCACAACCCCCGAGGAACAAGCCGGGCAGAGCAAGCGACAGCCCCAGTAATATGGGTCTGATGGCAAGCAAGCAGGCTTTGTGTTTGTGTGTGTGTGTGTGAGAGAGAGAGAGAGAGAGAGTAGGCGATGAGGATGGGCGTGGGGGAGAGTGTGCAGCTGTTGTCTGTTGTCTGTTGTAGGCAGGAGTTGAAGTCGCAGGTTCCGCCTTTAAGGAACCGACGCGACCGACGCGCACGTTAAAGTGTGGCGCTAAGCCGCTAGCCCCCGCAGAGCCGTTCACCAAACTCACCCAACGCCCGGATCTGGCATCTGTGGCGCAAATTTATTTCACTGGCAATTGGGACTATAGGTTTTGCTTCCTGTGGTATAACGAGGAAGTGCGTCAACGTTGATCCGACAGATAATTGGAAGCCACAATGAACATGTGATATTAAACCTCACCGCATCAATCAGAGTCAAGATTCAAGCATTTAATAACCAACACTCATTTGAAAGAGGACCAAAAGCCGTCCTGGATCGTTATGTACCTCGCAAGCCCATAATCGTCACAATGTGCTGTGCTCTCCAGCACCAAATTCTCCGCCAAGAAAGAAAAAAAAACAGAGGGCTTATGTCCACAGTGAAGGTAACAAAAAAGAGATCGGTGTAGGGAATTCGGCCTGGTAAACTCCAAGATACGCCACCGTCTTCCCAAAGCATTCAAGGATGCACCTCAAAGTCCACTCGCGAGCGGAGATCAACAGTAAAGGCAATAAAGAAAAACAAGAATCTGGAGAAATAATGCGAATGAGATATCATGCCGAGCAAGCCATCGCTATTCTACCAAACGCCGACCCATGATCCATATTAATGGAAAACACTAGGAAAGAGATTTTATGCAGGGACGATCACAAGTGTGTCCCACAGGCATTAGTATTTACAGTCGTTATCGAAAGAATGTGCAGCAGTGTCTTATTATGTCAATTGTCGTTATAAGCATTGCCCGCCAGGAATTATCGCGGAGGGCTTCGCGGAGGGCTCCGTGGCATAGGCGGACGGTCCACGTCATCTAGGTCTGGGGCTTCCTCCCGTGTGACAGTGGGCCTCCGAAACGCATTCCGTAGTCGGCTCATAGCGAGACCACCAGTCTGTGGGCTGGCGCCGATGCTGTTACGGCTATGACTCGATTCCATGCGAGTCAACATCGCGGCCGACGTAAAGTCATTACTAGCTTCGAAGCTAGGCCTAACTCGTTCCTGAGACATACTCATACGTGCCCTGTCATAACTTGGGCGCGGCCGGTCTAGAGACATTCGAGGAGGGATGCCTTCAAGCGATCGGCGGAATGTGTAGTCTGTGCTGTTGCTCCCGTTCTGACTCCTCGGGTTATGCGTTGTCGCAGTAGGAGCAACAGATGGCGGGTATATTGGTCGCATGTCGTCGTCTCCCGCATGAGTATTGGCGACCTTGTTACCCTTTGGCGATTCTGATCCTAGCTTGGAGGCTACCTTTTCGGGAGGGGGAGGAATATATGCGTTTGTGTCGTTGAGATAATCAAACTTGCCTTGCCGGACCTGTTCTCGAATGATGTCCACGTCGAGAGGGAAATAGAACTTCTGGACAACCTTGACGGTAAACCGTGGGAGCAGGCAGACGATAACTGCAGCGAGGAGAACTGCCCAGAAGACCAGACTTCCGTACACCTCCGCACCGCCCATATAGAACTGAGCGCTGGCGGTGAATGAAGTATAAACTCCAGTCCAGAACCAGACGAAAAGAGTACTGATAATAACGACGAGGAGCATAATCCAGTCCCATCGGTATGTGTTGAAGAGGACGTAGAGATTGGCGGAGAAAACAGCAATGGTAGCGACAGTTATGCCCATTCTTTTCAAGTCGCCAATGTCTAGTCCATTACCAGTATTAAAATTTGCCGGCGAAAAGAGGAGATAGACCATGAAGAACGCAATGGCGGACTGGTAAACTCCGTCCATCATGTACATCCTAGCAACTGTTAGAAAATCCGCATGTCGTAAATAAACACAGCACCTACCAAAATTTGGTTTGAGTCCATTCCTTCCTCTCAATGCCACGGCGGTAGAGTTGGGGGACCGCCAATGATACCATATCATCAACATCTTGGTCCAACACACCCATTAGGATAACTGGAAGGGACGTGAATATAAGATTGAAGAAAACAATGTAACTGTAGTCGAAGATGTACTGGCTGTCGAAGTTGGTGTAGATCTGATACCAGAATAACGAGAACGTCCAAACGATGTTCTACAGTGCATGTTAATATTAGACTCCTGGCACCACAGAGGTATACTTGCCTTGTAGAAGAAGTTGGCAATAGTCTCCGCAAGTCTTCGATAAGACCATCGTCCGTGGACAAGAACGAGGCGAGTGAGGAAACGAAATTGCCCAATAGCGTAGTCAGACGACATGACCGCAGCGCGACCTTCTACACCAGCAATTCCGACGCCAACATGTGCTTCTTGAATCATTGCAACGTCGTTCGCGCCATCACCAATGGCAAGCGTGAGACAATCAAGGCCAGTCTTTACCATATTCACGACGGCAGCCTTCTGACTAGGACTTACTCTGCAGCAAAGAACAGCTCGGCATTGTTTACAGAGCAACAGGAACTTGATCTTGATCGATTCGTCCAGGCATAGTTTCAGTGAATCTCCGTCAATGACAACAGCATGAGTGGGGGCAGGGGGCTCATGGTCGTTCTGGGCGGCATCCAACTCTTCTTGAGACCCTTTCATCCCAAATAGAGCTAGCTTTTCATCGAGAAATGCTTCGGCGGTGGCGAGACTCTCATCCTCGATCTTGAAAATAATGAGGTCCATGTCGTTGTTAAGTAAGTTGCAGGAGAAGCCAATGTTGATGGCAGTTTCTACTTTGTCGCCTGTCAGGACCCACAACTTGATGCCAGCATTGCCGAGGAGGGAGATTGCATCGGGAACACCGTCTTGTAATCTGTCTTCAATCGCAGTACCGCCGATTAGCCAGAGGTGATTTTCGATGCGGTCAGACACTTCCTCTAGTTTTTCTTCTCGGCCAGCAACAGCATTTGCGGCGATGTCATAATCGACGCTCCATTCACGGTATTCTTCTTCGGAAATTTCTCTTTGGGCGATACACAGAGTTCGAAGACCCTCCCTGGCGAACATCTCGAGATGCTCTCCAGTTGCGGCACGAAGCTCTCGTTGTTCTCCGGGAATCAACCTGGAATAAATCATAATGTCTGCTCCTTTGCAGTACAGCATGATTTTTCCGTCTGGCATCCTAATAATTGCACTCATGCGCTTTCGGGTAGAGTTAAATTCTAGGGTATTCAGGACCGTGTATCTGCGTTCATCGCCCAGGATGTTGACAACAAGGCGATCCTCCTCTCGGCCAACAAGAGTAAAACCAACATCGCGAGCCGTGGCCACTAGAGCCGCTTCATCCGGAGACTGTGCTTTAAACTCAATCCTGGGTGGGTCGCCTGGTGTCCTCTCCGTGATGACAGTGTGGCAGAGCGCGAGAGCTACCATGAACCGTTCGTTGGCAATTTTTTGTTCTTGTCCAGATTCGCCAGCCAGGTCATCAATGTAATCCGGGGCAACGAAAGTCAAATCTTCATCTCGCAAATATGGATTGTCGTGCATCTTTCTGATACCTTCAATCATGCGGATGCGGTCACGGGCAATTTGTTCGTGAGCACGAGCGCCCTCCTCTTCCACGTCAATGCCTTGTCGTCGTTGCATACCTGCTTGCGCTTCGGTATATGCCTCTCCATATGGAACACCGTTGACCGTACACTTCTTGAATTCCATGACGTTCTGAGTTAGCGTGCCCGTCTTATCTGAAAAGATATACTCGATTTGTCCCACATCATCGGAGATGTTCCACGATTTCGGCGTGCAAGGATAGTCGATCTTCTCATAATACATTTTGACGTCACTGTAGATGAAGAAGGCCTGCAGTGTGCGAATAATCTCCAGGGTGATGAAGAGAGATATAGGGACCAAATTCTGGAAGAGAATGACACCAGCCCAAAAGGAAATCACTCCGTCCAAGGCTGCGTTGTTGTTTCCGAAAGATCCGAACTCGAAAAATCGGTGCGAGGTATCAGGTTTAGACCAAAAGACGCCAAGAACGATTCCAGAAACAAGACACATGCCAAAGAGGATGAAGAAGTTGTAGATAACGTTCCAGTTGAGGTCCTTGGTAATCTTAGCACGCTTGCTCGGGGTGATGCCCGAGTTGATCATGATCTTGGTTTCTTCTCCAGTAAAGACGACAACACCCAAAACCCACTCAGTATTTCGGAGCTGACAACCACGAAGAAGGAGGTTATTTATAGAGATAGGCTCCGCCATGTCGTAGGCGGGTGTGTTAGGGTCCTTGGCGTTGCGTTGCTTCCATCGAATGGCAGCGTTATACGAATAAAGATTCGAGTGTGGAGCTTCGCTCTCAATTATAAATTCAGCGCGTTCGCAATGCCGGGCGTGCTTTACTTCACGTGTACAGTGCAGCGCGTTACGAACTTTGAGATTCGTCTCGCCATCCAGATTCTTAGTCTCGACGTAGCATGCCCCATCGTCCGATGACGTGGAAAGAACCACGATGTCAGCCGGGATTTCCTCGTCGTTGTATAGGCGAATGAAATCGCCAACCTGGACGCTTTTCCACGCGTCTTTCTTGAATCGTGCTTTGTCCGGCGTAGTCTTAAATGGGTCGATCACGCTACCCCAGAACTTTTGTCCGGGGGGCGTTCTTGTTCCTGTCCCAGATACTCTTGCGTGTCCACCTTCTCTGACATGTGTATTTCCCCCCACGTTAACGCCGTCTGTGGGTATTGGGGAATGGCGCGGGGACTGGCCAGGGAGCGGAGAAGGAACAGGCGTCATTGGAATTCCTTCCTCATCGTCATGGCCATCGCGTGCTCCGGAGAAATAAGAGTTGCGCGGGGAAATAACCGATGCGCGCCTAGTTTCGATTGAGGGCCTCGTCTCATCTAGAGCGCGCTGCGCCGAGCCTTCTTTTCCTTTTGATGACTTCCTCTTCTTCCAGCTGTTCCACACCCACGCTATGCCCCTCGAGTTGGCCTTCTTGAACTTGCGCCATGCGGATATCGTATCCTCGGCAGTATTAACATTGCTAAAGTCGATGAGCCTGTGGACAGGCGCATTGTTCAGCTCGTTGTCCAGCACGGTTCGTCTCCAGTCTTCGAAGGCATCTTTGAAACCTGTGACGACAATGATTACAATTAATGGAACGGCATTGAGAGCTGGATTGGAAGCTCCAAAAATTTGAAAAATCTGGACGCGTGTCGTTAGTATCAAAAGCAATTAATTGCATGCATAGGCAGGTGGGAATGCTTACTCCCAGTATAATGATAAACAAAAAGTACACGTTTGCGATGTTATGAAATTGGAACCAAAGATTCTTCGGCAGGAAGCTGATGGGTGTGTACTTGGCCGTTCTTATCTTGTTGCGCGCATACTGGGCCTTGGGGTGCCCGTCTTCGTCGCGCTCGTGTGCCGGCAGGGGAACGTTGAAATAGACTCTGCGTCCAGCGTCGGGTTCCTCGCTGCCCCCATCGGAGCTGTCGAGCTCGGCATTCTCCAGCGGGCCAGCTTCCTTCCCGAGCGAATCCCTTTTCTTCTCGCCGGAGCCTATCCTCCGGTGCAGGCGTTCCTTCAGCGACTGCCGCTTGTTGTCGGCCTTGGGGCCCGTCGCGCGATGTGTGGCCCATCGAATACGCTTCACGGGGTTGGTCACCTCGCTATCCTCCTGGGAGGGTGGCTGTAGAGACATTGTCGTGGCCGGTAGGCGGAAGCTCCGGGGGTCTGGTGGGCTCCTTAGTGGCCGGCCTCAGCCGGGAGGGCCTCTACGTCGCTCAGGAAGCCAATTCGCCTGTGGCACGGGGTGCGACGACGCGGGAGGGAGTATAGCAACGATGCGTGCGGGTGCCGACGAGGTCGAGGGTGCGGGTTCGAAGGGGTTGAAGCTGAAGGCGTGGTGTTTTCGGCTAGGTCGGATCGTAGGAAGGCCGGGGATGCGAAATAGCGACGTTTCCTCGAACGCGAACGGCGACGATGGAGCGAGCGAGACGTGGAATGGATGCGGCGATGGAAATGAAGTCGGCGGTGCGCTATCAGGCCACGGGCGTGAAGAGGAGGAGGAGAGGGCGGCTGAGGGCGGAGTCGCCTTTCTTCCTGCTCGGTGACGGTGTTGTAAGCAGCGGGTGGCAGCGCGCCGTTTGACTGACAAGGCGAACTGGCCGACTGTCCCGGAAATTACTTTGGATTAAGCCCGACCGTGAGCCGTATCGTGGGAGAATCGGGACACAGCGCGACAGTAGTCATCAATGGCGCACGCAGCGTAGCCCGAAGCGACGTATGTTATATTATTAATTCGGGGGCGCAGGTGCAAATGCTCCTTTCGAGCCTCCGTACGGACACCGGCCACAGCCCTGTCCAGTGTCAGACGCTACGGGCGCAGCAACGCGCCCGCGATGCCTCACCTCCAGCGCGGCTTCTATCTATAAATGCGGTGCGGCGCGCCATGAGCACGGGAAGAAACCCTCTGGGACCCCATCTTTTGGTAACAGCGTGGGCGTGGAGACTGCGGAGCGCGATGGTTTGGCGGTTCTCTGCGGCCCCAACCAGATGTGCAACACAATTTGAGTTTGATCCGAAACGGCAACAGAATTTGATTAACTGCACTCCTCGCACCTGGGTCTCGCATAAGGCCCAATCCAGGTAGACGCAGGGGAGCGGCGTGAGGAAAGATCGGGCGAAACATCGAAACGCCTGTACGACTGGACGTAGCAGACACTGTGGCTGTGGACTGGACGGCATGTTGCCAGATGTACTCGACTCTGCCTCACTCTACTATAGCAATCTACTCCACTGCATACGTTGTCACCTCCATGGGAACATTCTGGACGTGGCGGCGCTCAATTAATGATGTTGCCCACCAGCCGAGATTGCTCAACCGTCTCGTCGTAGGACGCGCGGTCGCTCGGGGTTAAGAACTGGAGTACATGGCTGCGGAAAGTAAATGCGGTGCTGTGTATATCATCTTGTACCTCTATCTTCGTAAGACACAGATCTGGATATGAGACAGATGATCACCGAGAGGCTGTATGGGAGCTGAGATTCTGACGATAGCATGAACAAGCTCGTACTCATGTATGCACCCCAGGGCGCCACAATGAGTGGCTCGACTTGCGAGGACGTGTGCAGCGGGGAACGAGGGATGCGTTTTTGCGCCGCCATTCCGCCGCATTTGGATGTCCTGAACGCGTGGGAAGTTGACGCCGGTGGAGTGGTTGGCCAAGACAGCTCACGTGCCCACCCGCCAGCTTTTGGCGCGCACAACGCGATCCCGCCTTAACAACACCCACCCCACCTTTCATTCGCCATCATCACACGCCGAACCCAGCTGTCCATATTTTTATTGGAGAACGTGGCTACCATGTCAAAGAAAGGCAGAGACATCAGAAACTTCTTCCAGCCGCTCCCTGCCAGTGTGCAATCGTCGAGGAAGACCGAGCTGCCAGGTACACAGCCATTGCGTCGAGTGCTATTGCCCTCACACTAATTTCCTCTTCAGTTTCAGTCCCAAACCGTACTCTGCCGAAGCCGGAAAACGCACGTTTCTTACGGTCTGCCGCACCAAGCTCCGCAGCATCGGCTTCCCCAATTTTAAACCAGCCCACCAAGCCGCCTACGACGGGTACCCAGACACAAACACAAATAATAGACGTAGATAACAATCCTCCTGATACTTCGCAGTCTTCGGCGAATTCGCATGGCACAAAGAGGGTTGTCTCGAAAGGAGAACTTGTTGTGCTTAACTCGGATTCTGATACGGACTCGGATGGTTTGATTGAACTCGAGCTAGACCAGCAAAAAACATCAAACAGGTCTCCCTATATTGGCGCTATTTCGGGTACTACCAGATCTCTGCCCTACATCGAGTTGCAAGAGAATGGCCTACGCAGGCCGACCGATAATCACAAAAGGCCAAAGCCATCATTACACCGCTTTGCGCAGGACGCCTTAGAAAGGGAGGAAACAGCGCGAAGAGTCGCAGGATGGAGATCCGAATTGGACAAGCCTATCGAAGAAACACTACCATCAGAGTTTGTCATGAACGAAGACGCTTTAGCGGGCGCAATAGACGACGACGACGGTGATACTGCGAAGCGCATATACCGTGCCATGCAAAGAACCAATGCTCACGACGCAAATTGCGTATTTCATATCTTCAATGAAGAGGTAAACTCCAGCTCCCATCAAGAGTCACCTTTTCCCATAGAGTGCTTGCCAAGACATAGATGGGCTTCTCGCTTTGAAGGTATGAAAATGATTGTTGCGCAGGATAATCCCTTTCTAATTACGTCTAGTTCCATGCGATAGGGACCAAACGTTTTGTTCGGGCTTTGCGCAGCAAGTCTTCCGATATCAACAGCTTCCTGAAGAGTTGGCTTCCTGGATGATTGACCAAGGCAGGTAATTATCCTCACAGATGTTGAATATCTGCTGACCGTTCCTAGTGTGTCTTGGAGGTAACGAGATCCTCAACGCAAAATATACACTACTTCTTGAGGTGAGCTGGTTCTTTTACGTCCGAATCTATTTGCAATATTTAACCATCATTAGAGTCATCCCCAACATCTTAATAAACTTCTTGATCAGACGAAGCTAGACACTATATTTAAGGGCTTAGGCGTTGATATGCAACATCTTAACTCATCCCAACAAGTAGTTCCTTCCTATGACCATGAATCGAGTAAGCTAGCAGCAGCATCCTTTACTCAAATGACACTGACGACTACAGCCCCAAAGAGACCTCTTCCAGTCGCCTTGAAATGGGCTCTTCTACTCATTCAGAGAGCTGTTCGGAGGTGAGCACCAAACAACTGAAGAAATCGAATGCAATTAATATATACAGTCCACCTTTCAAGCCAATCAATCATGCTCTCTGCATCCTCTTGCATTTGTCCTTTGACGATAGCGTCATGTCAGATCCTGGTACGCTGCACCTCGTTCAAGACACCATAGAATTAATCATGCGCAACGTTCCTAATGCCGAGCTTATCCCGGTTGTAAGTGTCCCCCTCTCTGTTTGAGTGCCAAATTTCTGACTCGTATAGTTGAACGACGTTGTCCCATTGCTCCTCGGACGCATCACACACCCCATCCTCCAAAGTAATCTTGTACGCTCACTTCCGTCCAAATCCCCCCTCACGGCATACTTTCAACGACATCTAGCTCTGTCGTTGCTCTTGTACCCCACACAACTCCGAGATGCTCTCTCCAGTCCCAAAATCCCAATACTAATTCACAGCCATCTCGAAACCTCGCCCCACTTCAAGATCACGGGTGAAACTGACTACATCTCTCTTGCGGCTCGTATATCCCTCCTCGACACTGGGATTGGCCCTGGTCCAATAGATGTACCCTATCTACCGCTGCCTAGTCTATCACCATCTCAAGATGTCCCTATGCCAGCATCGAGTTTTTCGGAGGAAACGGCATTCAACAAAGAAGTTGATGCGCTTGTCAAACAACTGAAGCTACTCAGCAACGACATTGTCGAAGTCGGCGCCATAGAAGATCTCACCAGACTAGAAGCCAAGGACTGCTGTGAGAGACTGTACCACCGGCTCGATAAAGCGGTGAGGATTGGAAGGAAGAAGACGGGCGTGTTTGAGAATGGCGCAGAAGAAGGATCGAACGTGTTCTTTCGGAATTTGTTTAATAAGAAGAAACCTGGGACTCGAACTCTCAATGAGAGCGTTGATGAGGCAGCGAAGGAGACTCCTGCCAGTAGTGTTGCGTAAGGTCGAAGAGGGTTTGCGATCCAGTCGAAGGATTACATGAAAACTATTATGCTTTTGACAATTTGCTTGAGAGGTTGAGGGCGAAATGGGCAAAGTATGTCCGCTGAGTTCTGTCTATGATCCAGGGTCTATGATCTGGGCATTTGACACTTGTAGATGGACACCCTCTTGTTGGTATTGAGTACTTTCCATGCACACAGCAACATTCATTCAATCCAGCCCATCCCAAATCCCAACAACGCAGTCCTAGAAAGATGTTTGATTGTTTGATTTATTTATTTTGGTTTCTCAAACAAGACACGACGTCGCCCATCCCAACCATGCTCGCAATAATCAGCCACCACCCCTCCAATCACCCCAAACGCGTCCCAGCCCCCTGACGCATTCCAGCCACGCCAGTTGCAGCATCCCGCCCCTTCCCGCCTCACGACTCACATCAAAAAACTACAACCCATCACCCATGATTCTCCCCCCCCCCTCCCCCTAAAGTAATAACAACCACCCCTCCTCGCTCGAAACCAAACCAAACCCATCGGCCCATCCAGGGGGATCGCCAGGCACGCGTCCGCGTCCGCGGCGGCCTCGCACCCCTCACGCGCAGGGGGTGGGGGGAGGAGTTTAAAGCGCGCTGGTAGGCCGAGGGGCGCGCGCACGGAGCGCAAGTTCCAGATTTCTCCCTCTCGATTCGCGGCCGCTTTTTTTTTAGTTATCATGCGCGCAGATTGGTGGCTATGCCTTTGATTAATTACATAGTAGGATGCCGCCGTGGTGAGATGAGGAGCTGAGGAGCTGAGGAGCTCAGGCGGGCGGGAGTGGGGGGAGGGGGGGGGAGGGAAATGAGTGTTTTGCGAGTGCGAGTTGTTTGTGATGTGATGTTCGCCACTTGTGATATTGCCCGTGTGATATTGGTGTTAGTACTTCTTGGTGCATATACATATACGTACAGGGACATTACATATGCGGGCGCGCAGCCGTAATCCCTGCCGTCTAGCTGTGTGCGTCTGGACCCTGAGATTTGGCTGCGAGGGGGAGCTGTAGGGGAGCTGTGGATGAGGCTGGGGCTGCATGCGGGTCGGGATTCACACACATACATACATATGTACACAGTAGACGCACATAGACGCACATAGACGCACACATGCACACTCGTAAATGAAACCTACATGTCCACTTCACATGTAGAAATCAAAAATAGCCTTCACTTCGTGAGCCGCGAGCGAGCGCGTCTCGTCTCGTACCGTCTCGTCTCGCCTCTCGTCCGTGCGTCCGTCCATCCGTGCGTGAGTCCATGCACGTGCTCATTAGCTGCAGGAGCCCCCATTCACGACTTGCCTTG
>MU002280.1:0-24686 GCA_010093585.1 Melanomma pulvis-pyrius CBS 109.77
GGGGGGGAATTGGAGACAGAGGAATGTAAATGGGATTGAACTTGAAACAAAACTGTACTTACAATTTACAAAATCGAAAAAGAATGGTAGAAGGCCATATCGAGATATACCCAGTTCCGAGCATCTCGGAAGCTAGGTGTGCCAGTTACTAATCCCCAGGCAATGTTTACCCGCCCGATCAAGTTGTAGTTTGGAGACGTGGGGAAGCCGGAAATGGAGAACCTGGGGTAACCACGTGCTTCCCCACCTACCCAAAATATGACGAAATCTGGAACGCGAGAGCAGCGGATGAAGCTAAGAAAGGGTATATTCACTTAAATTCTCAAGATACCAGAAAAACTCAGGATCATAGCTACTACATACATACACTTGGATTCATTACTCATTCCGTCGCTGTGCCTCGCTCCACCAAAAAGTCCCCAAAACCCTGAGAAGCAGCTGAACGAATCGACTATGTGGGGAATAGAACAATTGACCGCCGAGGACCAAAGACACTTGTGAAATGAGAGTTGGGAAAATGAACATGGGAACTTGTACTGATACATCGTGTGCGTAAGGAGGAGAGGGTTTGCGCCTCGACTTGCGAGCGCACGGGGAAAGGGAAGGGGGTGAAATACAAAGAGCGCTCATACATGTGGGATATCCTGGGGTAGGTGCAGACTCTCCTAGAAACCGCGGACGTCCTTTCGTGCTTCTACTTTGCGGTCTAGTCTTCATTTACAACTCGTCCTTCATCCTCTGCGTTGCCTGTGACACAACGCTGGAGACACTGCTCGCTGCCTCCTCTCCGCCCTTCGCAGCGGCCGCATAAATCTCACTGATTCTGGAGTTGGCGGCCTCAACTGCGGCGGCTACCCTACTGCTCGCGCTCTCAACAGCTCCTTGTTCGGGTCCATAGATAGCCGAGCTAACAGCAGAGGCGGCATCTGCAGCCTTCTCGCTTGCGACAGAGGAGATCGAGCTGTACACGCTCGAAGCACCGCCTGTTACAGATGCGGCATAGCCAGTGGGAGTCGGGGCGCCGAAGATGGCCTCGCTGACTGCAGCTTGGGCGCTTGCCGCGACTGCTGCAAAGCTGTCCTGGGCTTGTTGTGTCCCAAAGATAGCAACGCTGGCCTGAGACTGAACCGAGGAGTAGGCGCTAGCTACAGACTCGCTAGCCTCCTCAACTTTCCCTTTCTGGGTTCCATAGACGGCGATAGACGCGCTTTCAACAGCTGAATTGATCTGTTCGCTGGCCTGGCTAAGGATGGTTTCAATCGCTGGCGGTGGTGTGAAGATTGAACTGACGACAGACGAAGCGGAGGCATATGCGTCTGCGGCGTATGACGTCGCGGCCTCATAACTCTCGCCTGCGTACGAGCCAGCAGCCTCGAGGTTCTCGCTTGCATATGAGTTTACCGACTGTACAGCAGCCGGGATCCCGGTATAGTAGGCGGACGAGAATCTATTCATGACACTTTCAGTGAAGTCCGGCTCTTTTCCAATTACAAGTTCAGAGATCAGAGCTTGGACGGCTGCGTATTGCTCGACAGCTTGCGCAGTAGCCTGTGCACCGTACGCGCCCACCTGCGAGTAGACTGAGTTTGCCCAGGGTGTGGGTGCTCCGTAAACCTGGTTGCTGGCCTTTGCGATGAGCGCCTCCCAGTTTTGGCTTGCCTGTGAGGCAACGGATTCGGCCCAAGGAGTCTCGCTTCCGATGACGCCTGAACTGACTTGTGACGCCAGAGACTCGGCTACTTCACTTACTTTCGAAGCGACTGACTGAGCCGATCCAGAGGCATCAGAAGCGACTGATTCGGCCCAAGGCGTCTCGGTTCCAATTACTCCGGAGCTGACCTGTGATGCAACTGATGCAGCGGATTCGGAGGCAACAGAGGCAAGCGATTCGATAGTCCCCTGCTGTGGGCCATAGACAGCGCCAGAAGCGGCGTTAAGGAATTCTGAATAACGTTCGTGGGCAAGGCCAATGGCTTCATAGTATTGTCGACGTGCCCCGTCAAGGGCAGGAGTTGGCTTCGAAGTGAATTGTGCAGAAGCAAGACTGAGGCCTTCGGACAATTTCGATGCCGCGATAGAGGACACAGATTCGAGATATCCTTGAGTTGGCCCTGCTGCATAACTCTTCACGGACTCAGTGTAGAGTAGTGCACCCTCCAATTTCTTGCTCGCAGCAGCCACGGAATCAGAATAGGCTTTCTCGATAATTGACAGCATAGTCTCGTGGACTGGCTTTGGCTTTCCCGATACCAATATCGATATCTGAGACTTGGCATTCGAATATTGTTCGTTTGCCACACTCACGGCTTCACTGTAACGAGAACTTGCCCGGATCTGATACGTTTTGATAATTGCAGTGGGAGTGGGAGTGCCATAAATAGCGTAAGATGCCCTGCTTGATGATTAGATGGAACTCGTAAGATGTCTAAATTCGACTTACGCAGTCACAGCTTGGGCAAATTTTTCAGAGGCGACGCTGGTTGCGCTTTCGATAGGCTTCTGTTCAGTGCCATAAAGAACGCTGGATGCAGCAGCAAGGGCCTTTGCATACTGTTCACTTGCCAACGAAGTAACCGATTCCACGGAGCCCTGCGTCGTCGCCTTCCCAAGAAGTGCTTCACTAACTGCCCTAGTCAAGTCGGCTGCACGATCGCCCGCTTCAGCGACCATACTTTGCACCTTTTCCGAGTAAGTAGCATCGTCATCGTCAATGACATCGTCAAAGATTATCTCCCTCGCTTCGGGAATCGACTGCGCCATAGCTCCACCCATGACCTTGGGGGCTTTCGTGGCGATAGAGGCATTTTCTTTGAGGGTTTCTTTCGCTTTTTCAGTCGCAGACTCGACGCTTTGCGCGGCACTAGAAGCACTGCTCTTGACGTCCGACTCACTTCCAATAACAGCTTCTAATGCCTTGGAGGATACCTCAGAAACCCGACTCTCGCCAGTGGCGATTGACTCTGAGACCTTGGATGAAATATCGACCACTTTGTCTTTCACGGCGGAGGCAATGCTCTCGGTGGCTGGCGTCTCAGAGCCTACAATCGCCACTGAAGCCTTTGTTGCAGCGTCCTCGACGTTGCTGATGATATCCTGTGCGGCTTTGAAGACTCTGGCTGGGACTGCCTTGTCAGAAAAGTCGTCAGTGCTATCGCCAGCCCAGATCTTCCACTTGGACACATCCTTCAATCGAACCAGCTCGCCGACCATCTTAGATGCGACCGCCATGGCCCCATCCTCAATGTTCTTCGCCTCTTCGTGTGCAATTCTTAGACCTTCGTGTCTGGAACCGACCGCTTCGACTTCGGCTTGCCATTCTGTAAGAGTATTCCTTAGCTTATGGTAATTTTGCCAGTCTTTATAGGTCACACCATCAGTCCATGCCCAACGCATTCCGACTTCCTGGAGACCCAAACCGTGAATTCGTTCGAGAACCTCGACTGTACTCTCGACCGCGGATCGCACGAGTGAGTCCGTCTCTTGGTCGTAATCAGCTTTCCAGGTCCGAACTGCCTGTGCCTTGTCTTTGACGGCAATTCCAAGATCTCGAGTCTTCGCAATGCACTTCTCAAAAGCAGACTCGAGGTCTTTCTCTGTTGCGTCTTTGGGGATTGCTTCCACGGTCTGCTTGATGTATTTCTTGAATTTTGCAACGGTGGAGTCGGCCGTCTCCTCGAGCTGGACTACCAAGGCGGCTCCGTGACCTTTGACACCATTCTCAATCTGACGATTAGTTATCTCCTCGACTCGTATTTCTAGATCCTCAGCGCCTTTATCGGCGGCCGTGGCAAACTTTGTCTGCCACTTTCGAAGGTCGTCGTTGAGCTTTGCCTGGAGTTCGGCACCTGAGAGTTTGGGCTGAGGAGGTTGTGTTGCGGTCTTTATATCGACTTCCTTCGTCGCTGAGGCAGAAGACTCGGAGCCAAATATGTCATCCAACAACTCCCAACCAGACTTTGTAGCTGTTCCGGAGGGTTCGGTGGCAGATGATGTTGTTTCAGTCGTCTCAGAGACCGCGGGACTTTTCAAAATTAGAAAGGGCCATGAGGTGATAGTGTGGCACTCACGATTCAGACTCGAGGGCCTCCACGGCAGACTCCATCTTCTGCTGGTCTCTGTACCTTCCAAGACGTTCTTGAATTCTAACTAGCTGAGGTTCCACATTGGCGCCATACAGAACTCGTAGTTGTGGCCACAGAGATCGTGAAATGAATGTCCAGCTAGCATCCTTCGCTGAACGAACATGAGGGAAGATGACGTGCGCTATTATGTGGTTGCCATGGACATAAGCTTGGTGTGAATACGGTAGTACTGCTTCGTAGGCCGGGAGCAAGGAGAGATGATAGATTTCCAGCAGACTATCCTTGGTCTGCTCGTAGTACGGCGCAGCAGCATCAGAAGCTTGTTTGACGTGCGGACCTAGATACACATCGTATTGACCCTTTGCTTGGCTCTGAGCCTTCTGGATCTGAGGACGGACGGTCTTTTCCCATTCTGCCTCGACATACTTCTGCGCCTGCTCCACTCGATGGGCTCCGTATGTAGCGTACTTGTCTTTGGTGAATGTCGACACGGGAGTGTAAATCTGTTCATCGATGCGGTCGATGTAGGGCTGGAATTTTTCGACCTGGGGGGCAACGTATGTCTGATAGTACGGATCCAGGTACGGTGTCGCGTATGAACGAGCGTGTAGATAGGGTTTGCAGACCTGCGGCGTGGTTTCAATTATGCGGGAGATGGAGGAAGGACACCGGAAGGAGACGGTAATGATGATATACCATGAGATCAGCCTACATGGGAGGTTAGCACAGATTCAGTCTCTTTTGTCACATGCTCATCTCGATGCTGCGATGATAAACTCCTGCCCGAGTTCTGCTCTTTGGAGATGGAGTATGACGAATGTATCTAGGGGAGGGAGTCTCGTACCTTCCGAATATGTTCGTCAGGCTTCCCAAGGCGGACCTTCTCGGCCTACTCTTCGGCGACCGCGTGACGGGACCGGATGCCTGGGACTTGTCGGCGTGGCCATTCAGTTGGCCGTTCAGATGGCCGTTGAGGTGACCGTTTTGTGCGGGCTTCTTGGGCTTCTTCGCCCGCCCATTGCTCTGGACAGCCATTGCTGTAGTGCCCCGGGGCTTCGTTTGCGGCGTAGGTATGCGACCGTGTGGCTGCTGCTTGTTCGCGTGTTGCTAGCCAGTCCTGTTCCGTGCTGACGATAAGAGAGACAGGCCGCTGCAGCTATGGGTCAGTGGAAGGTGCCAGAGGAAAGAGCGTTCGCAGAGAGGATGGCGTACGAGGTTGAGCCTGGCCTTGGTGTGGGTGTGGGCAGAGTGGTGGATGGGCGAGCTGCCGATGGTGTTCTGATAGCTGCCAGGATCCGCGGCCAGAAAGCCAGAGCGAGAGATGATGTAATGGCGCCTCCCTAGTCCAGGTAGCGGCTTTGTCGTGGACGTGGACGTGCAAGCGACGCGCGAGAAGCAAGACGGGGGATTTTGGAGGTGGCGACGTAGGCGGCGTGATAGGCCTGCGCTGCACTTTATGTGCGAGGGCGGCAGCACCAGCAGCACAGGCATACGACTTGAGACGGAGCCAACTCCTTCTCGCTGCGAAGGGGGTGGGTGCCTCAGATGTCGGAAGGTCCACTACCGCGGGACTGCGGCCATGCAAATGCCTATTGCTTGCAGAGCACAGCAGTCGAGCAAACCCTCGAGCCCAGCACAATGCGTGTGTGGATGCACAGCAGCAGTCACGATGGCGGATCGATGGTGAATATGACTTGACACTGGACTGGTTTCCCGGTCCTTTGTTGCACCGCTTCTGGTTGGCCATCTCACCCGCCAAGACCTTCCCAGCTGCCCGCGGCACGACATCACCAGCTGCCCTCTAACCCACAGCATCGCGTCGCTTCCACCACCACTTCAACATTTCCGCCGCGCCTTCTACCACGCCGTCCACCACCTCGCCCGACGCCTAGTCTCGTCTATACAACCCTCCTACTCTATCCCTATCATTCGCCCACCATCCATCCTTTGCCCGCTCCCATATCGGCCTCCGATATCCCGTCCCTTTCACGCATCCGATGAGTCCTTGAATCACCCTCCAGCGGCTTTCCCGCTCGCTTTGATACGCCACATCAAGCCTCCATCCCAAATCTAGACAGTCGACCTCAAACCTGCAACCATGGACGACGACCCGGTGACGAGGGAACAACTGCCTGTTAGTGTGGCGCAAACCTGATCCCATTTGATGCCCAGGACTGACATGTACATCAGCTTCCCGAATTCGACCTTTCGAGGCTAGATAAAGAGGATGCCGACACGTGTCGAATATGCCGGGGAGAAGGCACCGCCGACGAACCTCTGTTCTACCCGTGCAAGTGCAGCGGCAGCATCAAGTACGTCCACCAGGAGTGCCTCATGGAGTGGCTGTCGCACTCGCAGAAGAAGTACTGCGAGCTCTGCAAAACCTCTTTCCGATTCACCAAACTCTATCACCCCGGCATGCCGAATCGGATTCCAACGTCCGTCTTCATCCGCCGCGCCGCCGTACACGTCCTGAAGATGCTCGTAACATGGTGTCGCGCTGTCCTAGTAGCCTCCGTGTGGCTCATTATTCTTCCCTGTTGTATGCGCATCATATGGCGCAGTCTCTTCTGGGTCGGCGATGGCGGTTGGTCTCGAGATGTTTACCCTGATCCAGTTGACAATGCGCAAGAAGACTCGCCAACCTCTCCGTGGGATCTGGAAACGATTCGCTCCGCAATTGAATCCGCCAAGGCTGCTAACACCTCCGTCTCTCTACCGCTCCCGAGTCTATTAATGCCCTTTTCTCACACTCTGAATATGAGCGCTGGCGAACCAACAATCTGGACATTCATGAAACGAGTCTTTTTCGGCTTTGCATACCCGATTTCCGACCTGGCTGCTTCATCTGGGGCAAACTCAACAAATTCCAACGCCACAACCACTACTCATGTCCTTCAAACAAGATACCAGTCTCTACTGTCCGATGTATCCTTCTTCAAATGGTTTCCGTCAGAGGCTGCCAACATATTTCTCGTAGACGTGATTGAAGGCCAAATCATTACGCTACTGGTCGTGGTGGCTTTCATCCTAATTTTCCTCATCCGGGAATGGGTCGTTCAACAACAGCCTGTGGTTAATATGGTAGCTCTTGACGGCAATGCGGCTGTCGATAGAGATCCAGAGCATGCCGAGGACGACTTTGAGGACGAATTAGACCAACATGAAGCGGATGATGAAGAAGAAGGGGAACGTGTGTACAACAACCTTCCTCATGAAGCTGATGATGATGCCGTGGAAAATGAAGATGAGCTACCGGTACAACCTGACGTTCACGTTCGCCGATCATCTTTTACTCAAAGGAATCGCCAAGTCATGTTCAGGGCGTGGCAGAACAACCGGGAACTCCCAGAAGACCTCCGAAATGTTCTGAAGGAGGGCTCAGCCGAGGAATTCACGATGTTTCTAGAATCGATGCCGCTAGAAGCGTCGATAGAGCTTAAAGAGCGGCTAGTGGAACTCTCCATGGGGACACTATGGGATCGACCGGACGCCACGATGAACGAGGACGAGGAGTACAACGCAAGAGAACAAACTGAAGCAGCCGTACCTCATGCATCTAGTTCCGGTACCTCGGTTTCTCGAGGGCAAGCTAGCAGCCTTCTAGGTTATGCAGAGGTGACACAAGAGGCAGCTGAGTTAGAGTCGCCAAGCTACCGGCAGAGACCTAACATGCCCAAAAGAGACCGTTCATTCATTGCAACAGAGATACGCCGCAGTCTAGAAGAGGGAAACTCGTGGTCTTTTGCCAATGCTCCCCAGATGTCCGAGGAAGGATCACAACAACCTGGCGACGAAGACTTGCCCGTGTTCTTGGAAGAAGAAACATCTGTCGGAAAAGACCAAGATGCGGGCTCAGATAAGGAACAAGACAGCGAACACAGCAGTGAGAGCTGGCAACAAGTTCTTGATATGGTTGCAGATGATAATGCTGACGGAACTGAAGAATCAGAGCCCTCGAAAGACAAGGGTAAAGCCAAAGCTGTAGAGGAGAGCCCGGATCGTTCGCTCAGCGACGGCATGTGGACTCCTCCCCCTGGACCAGAGGGCGAACTACCCGACCCCGTAACGGACAACAATGAAGCCCGTATAGAGACAGCAACTTCCAACCAGTCTGTTTCTGGTTCTGATTCTTCTCGTCGATATCCTGATACCGAGGAGCAACAACATCCAGAGGATCTAGAAGTGGGACCAGAACGAGAGCTAGTACGTCCGGTTGCAGGACCTCCTCCACGTCTGATGGACC
Organism: Melanomma pulvis-pyrius CBS 109.77; assembly: GCA_010093585.1. Taxonomy (NCBI): domain Eukaryota; kingdom Fungi; phylum Ascomycota; class Dothideomycetes; order Pleosporales; family Melanommataceae; genus Melanomma; species Melanomma pulvis-pyrius. The sequence goes on from MU002280.1 coordinate 8,329, forward strand.
GTGTTTTGGATTGGTTGTTTGGCGATATTGCCCCGGGTATACATGCTGCGGAGGATGGTGCTAACGATGAGCATGTTATCCAGGATTTGGCGAACGAGGCACCATTTGTTCCCTTCGTAGCTCACGAGCCACGAGAGGCGCCGAATCCACCTATTCAAGATCCAGAGGTGGCTGCTGCTGCTGCTCAAGCTGGTATTGATCTCAACGACCAAGATGCTATCGATGATGCCGAAGATCTGGAAGGGATCATGGAGCTAATCGGAATGCAAGGACCGCTCGCTGGACTTTTCCAGAATGCCATGTTTAGTGCTGTTCTCATCTCGGCAACCTTAGCCTGCGCCGTTTGGCTTCCATACCTGTGGGGCAAGGTGGTTCTTCTGCTCGTGGGAAGTCCCATTTCATTCCTCATCAAGATTCCTCTCCGGATCATTGCCACCCTCGCCGACCTAGTTGTCGATGGTGCTCTATTTGTTGGCGCTGGCGTAGTGTATTGGACCACGCAATTCGCTCGTCTGTTCATCAAGCTCTGTACTTGGGGAACATTGTCCAATTTCGTGGACGGCCCAATTGCCTTTGTTTCCGGGCCTGCCCGATCCGTCGCTGTGAGCGCTATGGACCGCATTGCAAAACTCATATCCAGTTCCTCATTCGTACCCCACTCCGACTTTTTCCGGCTATCGGTCAACTCCCACATAGCATTGCGGGCTATTCAAAATTCAACCTCGCATACTTTGAACCAAACTGGCAACATAGTCGCAGGTTTGTATGAAGAGGCTATTGCAGATACCCCATTTGCAACAGCTCTCCGGGTTATTCAACAGGTGCCGGTCGCTCTTCAAGGATTAGTTTTCTCTTGCGTAAACGAGACTGTCGCTCTGGCTTCCTGGGTATGGAGCTCGAAGCCATATCAAATTACACTCGACTTTGGCCTCGATCGAGACGCCACCGACACGTACGCGGCAACGGAGCAGTGGACTGCCGCTGACCGTGTAATAACGGTTTTTGCCGGCTATGCTTTCTTCGCTATTATTGGCGCAATATACCTCAAGCGCGGTAGCCCTATTTGCAAATCGCAGCAAGGTAGAAAGATCGAAGCAATTGTTGCTGAAATCCTTCAACAAGCAGGAGGGGTGTTGAAAGTTATCTTGATCATCAGCATTGAAATGTTGGCTTTCCCGCTCTACTGTGGCTTGCTTCTCGATCTCGCCCTGCTCCCTCTCTTCCACAATGCGGGGCTATACACAAGGTGGCAGTTTACTCGGGAGAGTCCTTGGACGTCCGGGTTTGTGCACTGGTTCATTGGCACATGCTACATGTTCCATTTCGCATTATTTGTCTCAATGTGCCGCAAGATACTGCGAAAAGGTGTGCTCTACTTCATTCGGGATCCAGATGATCCCACATTTCACCCAGTCCGTGACGTTCTCGAGCGAAGCGTGACCACACAGCTCCGAAAGATCGCTTTCAGTGGACTTGTATATGGTGGCTTGGTCATAATATGCTTGGGTGGTGTTGTATGGGGTCTAAACTCAACAACGCGCGGGGTGCTCCCTATCAACTGGTCGTCTAAGGCACCCTCTTTGGAGTTCCCTCTCGACCTCCTCTTCTACAATTTCCTCACTCCAATCATGATAAGATTGTACAAGCCAAGCGATGCGTTGCACACAATCTCTGAGTGGTGGTTCAAGACCTGCGCCCGATTCCTTCGATTATCACACTTCCTATTCGGAGAGAAGGTCAAAGAGGAAGAAGGACATCATGTCAGGCGTACCTGGTCAAGCTGGTTCGCCGGTGAGAAGGGCAATCCGAAGAAGCCAGTCATAGGAGAAGACCGAAAAATCCTTGCCGAAGATCGTGGGACTCGCGTGTACTTCATGTTCGATGGGAAATACGTCCTGGCTCCAGCTTCAGATTCGGTTCGTATTCCCAAAGGCCAACCAGTTTTCGTCGAGGTCGATCAATTCGGTGCCCGGAAGGATGGCAAAACAGACGACGGTGAAAGTCAGAGTTTAGAGACGACCATGGTCTACATCCCGCCTTGGTTCCGCATCCGTGTCGCGCTCTTTGTTCTCACTATCTGGATGTTTGCGGCTGCAACCGGCGTAGGTGCTACTATCATTCCACTTCTATTCGGACGCTACCTGTTCTCGCTTCTGCTTCCGCCAACAGTTGAAATGAACGATATCCATGCGTTCTCTTTAGGACTATACAGTCTCGGCACGATGGGGTACGGCGTTTACCTCGTGTTCAAATTCATCTCCTCACTCAACGAATCCATACCTTCGCCCCTCTCCACCATCTACACCATCGTAGCGACAGTGTCTAGGGTAGGACTCCGGGTGCTTCGCCTCGGATACGTGTGGGGATCGCTTGTCGTCGTCATTCCCTTCCTGTTTGCTGTTGTCATTGAGCTCTTCTTCCTCATGCCCTTGCACGCTTATCTTGGACCGAGCGAGCCTCATGTGGTGCACCTCATCCAAGACTGGACGCTTGGCTTTCTCTACGCGCGGCTAGCAGCCCGCCTCGTCTTCACCAATCGGGCTTCACGTGCTGCGCGCGCCTTCAGCCTTGTCATCGCCGACGGCTACCTCAATCCGAATGTCCGTGCCGCCACGCGCTTCTTCCTACTGCCTGTCGTCGCCATCTTCACGGTCGTCATCGCATTCCCGTCAGCATTCGCCTTTGCTCTCAACCGGACAGTTTTTGTCGGGTCGAGCGACGTAATCAAGAGCCAGGTTTGGCGATTCAGCTTCCCGCTGTTTGGAGTTGGCCTGGCTGCGGTCTGGGCTGGAAGGGAAGGTATCAGCATGCTCAATCGATGGAGGATGGTGGTGCGGGACGAGGTCTACTTGATTGGAGAGCGGTTACATAATTTTGGAGAGAGGAAAGCCCCCCCGGTAACTAGCGCCAATATCGTGAAGGTGTAATGAAGGATGCGTGTATTGTTTCTACTTGGGAGGACAAACTTGTTCATGGCATGGGTGGTGTTATCGGGCAACTCATAGGTAAATCATCACTGGGATATGGTTGGGTCTCTCTTTTGGATTATCGCTAGTTCGGGTTAAAGCTGCTAAAGGTCCTGATGGGTTTGTTTGAAGAAATCTAGTTGACTGAGAGTAGTAAATGGCTTACTTTTATTTTATTACTCTCCTCATGCTTCATATTTCTTCTATAGAATAATACCGAAGAAGATTTGATGTCCACTCGGCTCTCTATGATACTAGGCAGCACATCACTAGAGCCGACTGGCGCTCTTGAGCTCAAATCTTTCCCTTCGTGTCCTGCCAATACTTATGTGTCCAGGCCTTGGGAGTTAAATCTTGAACTTGATCGAGTCAGCATATACTTATCCCGGGGCCTTCTCTCCTCGGCTTGGGGTACAATTGCTCGCTCCAAGAGGTGTTGGCGCCATATAGTCCCACTGCCCACATTTTAGCAACGAGCCGCAGTAATTCCCTCCATCGTAAATCGTCCCCCTCCCCCAAAATTCTTCTACCAGCACCTTTGATCGATGTCCACTAGTATCCTTTCCCAGACACCAGCCTCTCCTTCCCCTTTCACAGATACTTCTTCGCCGCTGCTGCCACCCTCGCTCTAAATACGGGGCTCTTCACCACATCCCCATTCCCGACATGGAAAAAAGGATTCATGATCGTCTTAACCCACGCCTCATACACGTCGACAAAAAAGTTCTTCACAGCCTCTTCCGTCGCCGGACTCGTAGGATTATACACGCCCCCCGCATTCCCCCCCAATCCCGCTCTTCCCCCGGCCAAACTCCCCCTCGCTCCACCCCCAGCCCCACTGCCCAAACCAAGCACCTCGTCGCGGGGCCTAGTCAACAAAAGAAAACGCACGTTGGCCCCCGTGATCCAGCACGAGATGAAGTTGTTCTGGTATTTGTCGATGTGCTTGAGGTACATGGCTGCGGAGCCGGAACTTGATGAGGGGCCCCATTGCACTTCTTCGACTATGTCGAGGGCCGAGTGCAGGATGAAGGGGTTTAAGGCGCGTTCGGAGGCTGTGAAGCGCGCGACGCCGTCGCCGCCAGACCGGCAGGTACCGAATTCGTGCGCGAAGAGGGGTGTGTCGGTGGGGGAGAGGATGGTAAAGGTGTAGGACATTTTAGAGATATGTAGGGCTCGAGGGCTAGGAACCCAGAGAGTGTAGTTTTGGTTTAACCCGGATTATTTTTTAAGTCGTGTGTTTGTAGGGCGTGAGGACGCATGGAGCTTGAAGTAGCAAGCTTCGGTGGTGGTGCGGGCTCGTGAGCTTGGGCCATCCACTGCCAAGAACGCTCGTGAGAACCTCATCTTGAACTCTTGACAGCATCATCCCCACACAACCAGCACCATGTTCGGCCCCTTCCGCCTCACAAACCCGCTCTCGGGCGGCCTTCTCTGGTACCTTCCCCCTCCAGGTCCCGAATTGGTCCCTATCTACTCTCCCACATACCCACCCACTCACTTCCAAACACTGTACATGATCTAACACCTCTTTTCTCTCCAGGAAAATTCCCTGGCGGCTCTCCCGACACCAAAAATACCGGCACCGTGAGCGCCTACGGCGCGTCGACTCCACGGTTGCAACCCTGAGCGCTGCGCTCGCAAAACAAGGGCAGACGATGAAGAAGGTGGAGCGGTGGAAGGTCGAGATGCCGACGGAGCAGGAGATGCTACCCAAGGATAAATATACCGTGTTTGATCGCAAAGTGAAGAGGTATCGGAAAGGGATTCATAGTAAGTTTTATTCGTTTTGGGGGAGAAGGGGAGGGGAGGGGATGGTAAAGAGGATGCTGCGATGTAGTCCGTTGTTGAAGGTATTTGCATTGTCTTTGGAATGTGTGCTAATTTCTGTGAACAGAAGTGCCTAAGTGGACGAGAGTGAGCCAGAGGCTAAATCCCCCGGGTTTCTAGGCGAGGGCGTTGCGTGGAGTGGAGCCGAAGGGGATCGAAGGGAAATGTACAACATGTGTTACATTATGGTCTGCATAGGAAGACTGGCGCTGCTGGGAATGGTAGATACAAATCCTCTACCTCGTCTTTTATATAGACGTAAAGACATCTCGGCTCTAAACAATTAACTTTGGAACTCTTAAGCACTCTAACTTATTCCCCCAATTGAACCTTTCCTTTTTTTTTTTCTTAACTTTGTTCTTTCCTCACTATCCACATTTCCTCCTCTACATAGCCTACACATTGTCTATATCGCAATGCGGCTATAGCCTTGTGTTGTATTTTCATGATGTCCTATATTGAGATCGACTTCTATAATGTAAATGCTATATTTTAAATTTTCTCACATCCTCCCCATAGAGCCTTCACCCCACCATGACTCGCTCTTCACCCGCCAAAATACAGCACTCAAGTTCACCTTCACATCGACTCCCAAATCAAGACTTGGCCTCTCTCACTTCGCCAAGTACTCAACTTCCACCTTCCCACAACTGCAACTCCTCACCATCAACTTCAAACATCGACATTGATAATGGCACAATTCGGACCAGCACGTCAGGTCTCGGAGCATCAGTCTTTAACCTTACGGCACCACAGGGAGCTCTCCGAGATGAGGCAGAAGCAGCAGGATGAGTGGCTGACTTTGCTCGACACCCATAGGAAAGAGCGAGATCAGCTCTGGAGCAAGGGTTCGCAGGACTCGGTTGTCAACGGGCCACAACTCCCCGCCTCTCGTGCTGCTCAACCCTCCCATCAAAAGGATATCGTCGACCTTACGCTTGGCGAAGACAACGATACACCTGTTCTCATACGATCACCTACTTATCTGCGATCTAGCATTGGCGGAATGAAACTGGTGGTGAGTCTGAGTGTCAACGTTTGCCGTTGCGTTTAAATATGCTAACTATTTGAAGGACAATCCAAAAGAAGTAGGGGACAAAGAGCCAAATGAGAGCGCGAGCAATAGTTGGCTGCGTCGCAATTCCATTGGAAGCGCCGCTGTTCTGGATGCGAAGGATGATCAACCGTCGAAAGCCGAAAGCAGTACCTATATCAAGACGACACCGAGAAAATCGCAAAAAGAAACCGTGGTGCAGTGCACGCCTTCGAGGAAGAATCTTCTAAAGGTAGATGCTCCCACAGAGCTTCCTCCGAGTATAATGAGACAGCAAATGAACAACCGGGCAGACATCCTCAAAGATCACAAGAGGATCCCACGTGATCCCACGTTGATCTTTCTTCAGCAAAAACAGAAGGAAGGCCGTTTCGTCAGTGACGTTCTCGATAACAAACGAAGCCAGAACTGGGCGTCAGTCCTTGGTGCCGTCTTTCAGTCTGCACGTCACAATGGTACAAAGGATGAAATGCCACCGATCGGAGGGAAAGAGCGGAAATCGCTTTTGATGACGTTCAAGTATACGGTCGGATCCAAAGCGACAACCCAACAGGCGATGAAGTCTCCTCAGCGTGTAGAAGAAGATACTATCATGACCGAAGCTCCTGAAAGTCGATTAGCTCGCAGCAGGAAGAGTAGATCTCCAACACGCCCATCCGCGCCACCAGTGTATCCGACACCATGTCGAGCAACAACAACCCCATCTAACAAAACAGGTGCGGTTTCGTCCTTCAAAACTCCCCCCAAGCCCCATAGCTCAGGCGTCGCTACACCTGATTCACCAAAGGGGAGTCGGCAGAGGGAAGAATCTGTGACGTCTCATGTCTCCGCGACCTCGTTTTTCACCGCAAGGTCTGCAGTTTCTCAACAACGAAAGAGAAGGAATGTTATACAGTTGAGTGACGAGTCCGACTATGATCCTTCTGAGCCGTCACCTCTTAATAGTAAGGTTAATGGTGTTGGCTCCAAGTCTGATATGACAGTCAAGAACGCCAAAGGCATCAATGGCTACGGATCCAAGCGACCACGCACGCCGCCGTTCAAATCAGGAAGCGGAGCCATACCCTCGACTCCCAGTGCTCCAGTAGCGAAAAGGCACAAGTTCACCCCCTCAACCCCCGAATCTCCGTCTGTACGAGCCGCATCTGCTATGCCCTTAAAAAAGGCCAATGCCTTCTTATCTGCAACTCAGCGTCACGCGACGTTACCCCGATCCAAGTCTTCCCGAACCGGGCTTCGTGTTGCTAAGTCTCAAGCCGAAGAGAAGATCCGGGAATTGGCCGAAGAGGATGAAGATTTCTGGACCAAGGAATTCGTTCGAAAGATCGATGATGAGGAAAAAAAGATGAAGGCTATATGGAATGATTATCAGATGAAGAGAGTAGAGGTTCCAATGAGGAGCATGAGCATTACGCGTGCTACAGCATCGCGACGGGGTCATGAATCCGATCATGGCAATGACAGCAATGATAGCCGTGTCCATGGCACTGAAGATCTGGAGCCGGATCGTATGACTGGTGACAGCTGTTTGGCGAAAGCAATAGAGAAAGACGATGATACGGATTCTGGACATGACCTCGACAAAGATCTTAGTCAGTACAAATGGGTTAACGGGGTGATTATTCCAATAGGCGATGAGGATCAAGAGATGGATGTGGTCTGAGGGCTTTTGAACAGCGATGGTTTAGAACGGCGCTTTCATTTGGAGAAGAGGTGCATCTAGAGGTCTCGATGATTGCTGGTCTGGAAAAGTGCTTGGGTTTGATGGTGGCTGGCATCTTCCGTGAGCATTTCCAATTACAGATCCAAGTCTCTTGCATGACTAATTGAATGGGAGTCATTAGGATTTGCCAGGTCATACTGGATCATCGTACCGTTAGGCAGAAACCTGAAAAAGCGCTCTGTATGGGTTGTTTTGCTGACTGCCTTAGGCGTTGCAAGCATGGGCTCATTACGGTCAATAGCTAATGGGTTGTTTCTTTGTACTTTTTCATCTCTTCGGCATGGGATCTGGCAATTTGTTTTTGACAGGAAACATCATACCTTTTTTGAGGCAGAAATTTAGTGGGCTTTAACTGCCAGGACTACCAAGACTAGTGGCTTTTCGGTATGCAGAGCTTGTATTGTCCATACTACTTGCTAGGCTGGAATATATGGTTTCAACTCAGCCTTTGATTGCTGTCGTGCGTACGTAAAAGGACTAGTAGATCTAAAAAAGGTGGAAGAAGATTTGAAAGACTAGGTAACAAAGCCTAGGGTGACAACCCTTCACAAATCACGATAAGGGGATTTTAACAGGAAGAGGGCGAAAGCTCATTGATAGCACTTAACGCTTCCACTCAACACTCACTTGTACGATATGGAGTGATATCCAAGAGATAAAAACTCTGAACTGTGACACTGCTGAAGAATACTGAATGGAAACTACATCACGCCTAGGAGAGTACAATGAGGAATGCAATGGTCATTTTGACACTCTATTGAACATATATCCTTGGGATACATATCTATAGAGCCAATAAATCTAGCGGTGACGCAGTTTTTCGCAGTGGGAGAGGGAAGCATCAGTACCAGGCACATCGGAGGCAAGGTTCACAAGGCTGCAACGAAATGGTATTGTTTTTAAATTCCTTCTTCCATATTTTGAGCTGTTAGTCGAAGTCTTCAGGTAGCGACGGTGCCTTCCATTTTGACCGCCGCTCCTCATCGTACATCACTCGAGGCTTCTAGGGCTCGAGATGCCTTCCTATGAATCTAATGGCGTGCTCGTAGTACCGATAAGCACATCCGCCCTAGGGTGGATCGTGTCTTCCTCCAGACTGCTTGCCGGTCCAATGTAGCTTCTCCCAAGAGTTAAAGCCAACGCACAGCATCCTCACAAGGTCTGAAGGCTACGTATTTATCAAACTCTATTGACCAACTCTATGTAAAGCCCTCTAGATTGTTTCCGAATATCGAGGTGTGCTATCGCGATGTCGTCGAGGAAGGGTAGCGTGCAAGCCGCGGGAGGGCAGCAGGTCGTAACGGAATCTGGACGGTTAGCTCTGCGTCGAATATGAGGAGATGAAGGATTTGTAGACGTGGTTAAGAGCGAATTAGGCTAGGTTTCAGAGTGTTGATCGTGTTGATCTGCTTTGTTGTCTGTCAGTCGGTGTTCTTTCATGGACTTTTCACAGGATAAAGTTCAAAATGCCAGGCTTACCCAGACCTCGATTTCAAACTTCTTGACGTGGGAAGGGGTCCTGTCGTAGCTGTGCGAAGGCTATAAGGACAAGAGATAGAGATCGCCTCGATCTGCCCTTCTCATCTTTACATTATCTCGTCTCCTCGTCCTCGCGTCTTTATACCAGTGGCTTAAGCAACCATACTATTATCTTGGGCCCTGAAAAGCAACAATTTGAAAGGTGTTCATGCCTGATCGTAGTGGGGGATCGACTGCAAGCATCAGTCTTTCCATTTTGCAGGGCAGGACAGCCCAATGGTCTCACATGCTGCAGCATGAGAAACATCACTTCAACCCAATTGACATGGGAACAGTGTTCATGACTAGCATGGCAGACAAGCGATAGGTAATCTGGGAGTATATGACCAGCTTTAGGTCATGTTTCCGAGCCTCGCAAAAGCACTGGAGCGAAGCTCATGATTCGGTCAAGATCAAACAGCTTATAAAGCACCACTGTCTAGCACAGCTCCACTGTCGTTTAAAATCAGACAAATAGATGGCTTGATGATGCAACGCCTACGCCTCACACATGTCATGGACACTTTATTGCACACCGCTGTGCTCTTAGATGAAAATGCCGCTTGGTCAATGCTAGATCCGCCTGCCTGCCTGCCTGCCCATCGCCGTGGCATGAGTGAGGGGAAGTCCCAGGGAAGATCCTGCGGCAGGACCGCCAGCACATCCATCTCATCCCGCTCCCCGCTTCCTTCCGCCTCATTCCAGATGGCCGGACCAGTACACGTATTCCGTATGTCTACTAACTATCTCTTGAACCAAGGTCTGGTATCAGGCAGTGCTTGGCAAGGGAAGGACTGCTGGAGCAACTACTTACTACTTAGTCAAGTTATGCTGTGATCGCGTAGGAAGACCCACTGCTCCGCCGGCTTCCGCCAATATAGAAATAAGCCTACCTGCGAGTTGTTCTTTGGGCTCTCAGCGTCGATCTTGTATTAGAGGCTGCTGTCCAGTGCGTGACAATCATAGCGACGCTGGCAACGGCACTCTAAAAACCATTTGGCAATAGCCCCGAGCCAAACTGCTTGCAATACATGCCTGTAGGAGTGCAGATGTAGAGTCATTGCTTGTCGAAGCTTGTGATAGTACGCATAACAGTCAAAGATCATGGGAGAAGGCTAAAGTTTGAACCCTTACCCCAAAATAGCAGTCACCTACGTTCTCCAGAGTCGCACTATGCTCGTTTAACGGTGACGTTGCGTATGCTTAAGGTACCCGTCGCTGGAATTTACGTTTTGGGCCATCTGATATTCCCGGTTCAAAGCCCTGAACGCGTCGTAGTCACGTCGCACTACTCGACCGCGACAGCGCTTCTTGGAACCCGCAATTGTGCTGTATACGTATGTCTTGGATGAAGCGAGTGGCTGTGTGAGCTTGTGAACCCCCATCATTATGCGCTCCGCCGTCTGAAACGGACTGTGGAAGCTAGATGGTTCACAAGTTTCGTGAAACTCTCGGCAGGAAGTCCCCATTAGGTTCTTAACAGAGAAGCGTTCTTGGTGCGATAACTCTAACAATGCTCTTTGTGTAAGGTCGCAAGTCCTGTAACGTATCCAAGTGGGTGGGGGAGGGGGTATCGGTGCGACTTGGGGGCCAGACGTTTATTTTGAGCATCGTGTTCCTGAACCTGCAATGTTGAGGGCACACAATGGTCAGGTCGGTACCAAAAACTGTCTCATGGGACATTAATTTCTGGCCCACACGTCAAAGCGTCGGTACTGGTGACACAGACTACACAGAGACACGCGTGGCGACAAGGTTGATTCTCGTTTGTAGTCGACTCCAGCGCTCTGGGCGTGGAAATGGGCGCGAGGGAAACGCCGGAATGTGGGAAAGAAGAGCACAACAAGTTTGTGAGACAGAAGATGCAGCATGTCAATGATTGCATAGAGAAACGATTGACTGGTATCGGATTCCCCTTGTAGAAGTTGGCGCGAGGCGATCGAAGGAGCACCACAGGTATCCTCGCCGAAGTCAAGGTGGACAGAACCGCCAAATGCTCTGACAATGACGCAATGCATAGATTTCTTGCCGACCACGGTCCACAAAGTGATACAAACGAAAATAGACTCCATCTCAGATGATCAAGATGAATCGCAACTACTAGCGAGATGAAGGCCAAGGGCGAGTAGGACAGCCCCTAAATTTCTAGAATGGCGCTAGAAGGAGCAATGCCCTTTGTCCCAACACCAACGCTAGCATCGCGAAACGCGTTCAACGCGGACGCCATTTGCAATTACAGTCGTGACGTTTAATGCTGGTGGTGCATTTTCAGCTGCCCAAAAGCAGACCACAATTGCGTAAGCGTTCTCGCCATGAGTGCTCTCCTTTGGGAAGAGATACGAGAAGCGAGATGCAAATTCCCGTGCCTCGCATGACGACAATCTCCGCGCAAGCAGCAAAGATTGGTTGATGCGGTATCCGAACACAGAAACGGGAACAGACGTGCCACGACAGCCTTGGGGCTCACGACAGCCGCTGACCAGATTCCAGGTTGCTAATTTCGTTCGCTCTTCTTCAACCGGTGCACTACATAGCTACCCTCGTAGATTGTGATATTAATGTCGGGTTGACAATGAGCGAGATGCATGAGCATTTGACCAAATAGAATGAGCGCGCTGGAGGATTCGTCTTCAACTGGAAATGGTGGTCAGAGATAAGAAAAGATTATTAGAAAAGATCCCTGACCATGCAAGAAATACAGAGGAAACGAATAGGAGTATCAGAAGCCAATGCAGACACGGTGCACAAACTGGGTTGTATAGCGGACTTGGATGTATAAGGTTGGAAAGCAAAGAAGAAAGGAAAAGTACTGCTCGGAGATTTTGCCACATTCACCCAGTCCTTGGCAGATAGTTTACCGTCGTTCCTTTTGCTTTTGGGGCTTCCCTAGTGTGGGTTGGACCCGAAATCAGATCTGCCGTTCTGTCTACCGGACTATACGCTCAAGAGTCCTTAGATATCACCCTTGCCGGCAGCCTCGCTTTTGGCAGGTACGCTTGAATCGATGTTACACTGAGTGAGGGAGTCACAAGGGCAACCCTACGACGTGAACTTGATTTCACGTACCACGGCAGCTCTTACAAATCCGCTCCAGTTGGACGGCCCCGACGTAAAAAATCAACATTTCTCTTCCGCTCTTGACACTGGCCTGATATGCCACGTCAGCCGGGGGCGAAACTCGAGGAGCTCAACCGGCAGAGGTGGAACAGATTGATTAAAAGGCTGCCATGAGCGGAAGTCATCGCGTCTCTGGAAAGCGTACTCAGCAAGTCACACACTCGCCAAGCGGCCTGACCGGATTTAGCACCCCAAGAGCTCATTGGCTGCACGTCAGATGCAGAGTCGAGATGGCAGGAAGCGCTGTGTAGGATGCCTGGGCTGTTCTTCTGTTCCGATATGGGTGGACCCCACCGACACGCGAAGTAGCACGACCGTGTCAAACGAGCCATCCGGCACGACATGACGTTCCCACATCTTTCAATCCGCCCTCTGCCTGTCACGCGTGCCATGTTTGAGAATGCGATACCGGCATGGGTCCTGTCCCGGTGGTCTGTGCTGCGCTCCTCATGGCAATGGCAACACGGCTGGCGACCCGACAGTCTGGTTCGGACACAACCTGCCTCCTGAGACCCCGTCCGCCAATGACGAGGCGCGCTGCCCTTCACGGCGGGATTGGAGGAAGGCATGAGTCGAGGCAGCATAGCTGGCCTCTTTGCAACTGCAGAGGGCCGCGCAGAAGTGCTGTCCTTACGTGCTGCAGAACAAATCCGAGATGCGGTGACGCTGCAGACATCAGCCCATGTCAGAACCCTTCGCCCAAGTGTCCGCTCGAATCATCGGCCTAGGCAGGCTTGTCCTCCGACCAGGAATCAGCGGGAGGCCGGGGCCTCCTTGTTGCAGCCTTTTGATATTGCCTGGGTTGGCACGTCCCAGCTGTCGCGATAAAAGCCGGCAGAAAGAAAATGCCGTCCTTTATCCAATCACAAAACCAATGCGACCTGCCAAATTGACGCTTATGCAGAGACGTTGACATTGGAGCGCTCGGTTAGAGAGCAGCGGCATTTCAAAGCAGACGGAAGCTGTGCAGCGCTGCTCCATCGCAAGATCGCATGGCAAGTGACGTTGTCGAGAAGAACCGGCGCTGATGTCCTGCTCGTAGTCGGATCACCGGCTCCGTCTGAGTCGCTGGCCCTGTTTGGCTCCTTTTCTGGCTGGATTGCTGGCCCTGGTCGAGCGCCCCTCGCATGGTGGCATGCTGCATGCCCTGCGGAAATCTGTGAGAGGATGCCGAGCGCCGCCTGCGCTCCCAGGTCGTAAACCGCGACCCTCAAGGGAATGCGGGAAGCAAGGTCGAGGGGCCCTGAAGCCGATCTCCACGCCTGGTCAGCGACTTGGAGCCCACAAACTGCTTGTTCCAACGTGCTGCCTTCCCAAGACCAGGCGGAAGGGATCGTTGTGCTCCACCGCGAGGAGACGTCAGCGTGTGAAATGCTGCAATAAGCACAGCGGCCCAGAAGTCCTCTTGCGCTCGACTAGCGCTTTCCGACCGCACCTTGTGTGAGAGCGGAGGAGACCCTGCCGAAATTTCTCCTTTTAACAGAAAACGGTCGCTCGAGTCGAACTTGCATGCATGCCGATCTCTGCCCAGACACTTCAGCCGGGGCCTAGGTTTGTTTCGACCAAGGTTGGAGTGCCCCGGCAATACTCGACGGCCATGCGGCATTGATTGAATTTTCGTTTTTAGCACTTGGAAATTACTGGCAAAAAGAATCCGATAAATCATTGTTCAGGAGCCAATCAGTAAGGATATCTGCGTTTCTAAGCGGTTTCATGGACAGAGTAGCAACTGAGATCGAGGACTGGGGACATATCTGGGCTGGACGTCTGGTAGGCTTGACTTTGCTCGGGGTAAAGTTACGGCTCGGGAGCCACCACCACGTCGCACACCACCAATGCCCCTGCGATCGTCCGCCGTTGTCGAAGCCAGCATCCCTGCTTCCCGTCAGCAAAGCGCAACGGTCGCAAAGTTGGACGTTGCTCTTGACTATCGACCACATCAACCGCTCGATATGGCGATGAGTCTCGCGAAGAGGCTAAATGCCGAGTGAAGACAGGACAAGACAAGACAAGACAAGCCGCGTCTATCGAGTCGCTTTCCGAGCTTGCCAGTCCGCCGTGTGACTGCGATCGGGAATCTTCGCTGCCGTAGAACATTCACATGACGAAGCTGGTATCTCTTTCCCTTCGCGTCGTGCCCCAGCTGACCACTGTACCGAATGCACCTCGCCGCCAGACTGGACTCTGAGTGACTGCTAGGCTGCAACGAGCCGGCTGGTCATCATAAGGATATCGTAGCGACTTAAAGCCCGTTCGGCAGTGGCTCGCGCCGTCTGATGAGATCTCCATGCATCCTCTCGTATCCTGCCCAGCCGTTTTGCTGAAGCGTGGGTAGCCAGGTTAGTGCAGCAATGGGGGCGTAGACTGTATTACGCAGCGACTGTTGTTGCCACCTACTAAAGTGTGGTGACTAGTGTCTAGAGGGTTGGCGATTGGAGTCGGCGTCGGGGGCGGTCCTTTATAACGTGTGCGAGAACAAGGGCGGTGTTGTGTTGTTGTTGCCGTGACTGTGTGTGCCCTAGGTGCAGGCGTTGGTTTAGAGTTGAATGGTGGCTCGGTACCTGAGTCTCCCTTGTCTGAACAGGCCATCGCGATGGTCCCGGGGGGTTCTCCACACTCCACTGCGAACGCCTTCGTCGGAATATTACTTAATCATGTACCATGTCACGATCGCTGTCCAGGTGCGGTTCCGCCGACGACATTCCAGTCGCGACACGTTTCTGTCGCGGGCGCTTCTGGGAAGCTGTCAACTCGCCCACTCGCCCCGCGCGAAGCTCGAAGACGAGTGGCCGCGCGGTGCGTTTCAAGCCTGTGCTTCTAGATTCAAGCAAGCAGTGCCTAGAGCAGACGCTTGAGACAGCGTCTGCCGTCGCAGGAGTTTGGAGACGGTTCGGCAATGCCCTATACAGCACAGCTACTTTGGAACGCGTGAGCATGATTGATTTGGAGGACCCCGAGACTACTCGTTCTGCTCGCCATGCTGCACGCGAGCGGAGTCCCCATCGCCAGCGCCTAGGCGGTTATACGCCTGGCGGACGTGATGTTGTTTGTTGCGACGCGTAAATTCGCGTCGAGCATGAGGGCAATTTAACTTATTATAGCTGCCATTATGGACTATGGATCCTCTACAAACGACATCTGCCGGCGGCGCCGAGACGACTCTCCTGGCGCACGGGCGGGGCGGTGACGACTGAGGACGACGGCGCATGAAGCTGGATGAAGCTGGATGCTTGATACTGGAAGCCCCCTGATGGAGGGTCCCGTTCTGGGCATGCCGCAGCACGATCGCGACAAGGCCAGAGTCGATCGACAGACGAGTCTCTCGGCGAGCTGGCCTCCCTGACCGACTCCCGAGTGCCATTTCCGCGCCCTCCACCTGGCGGCCGATCCGGGCTAGGCCGCAACGAGCACGCGGCCGGGGATTCGCGGGCGGCGACTGGCGGGCGGCGATGGCGTTGGGCAGGAAAAGGAGCTGTTGGTGTGGCCGTTTTGGGCGTCGCATTGCTCGGGGCATTTGAGCGCCAGCGGCCAATTGCTGGCGAGACGGTGGGCCGCTCGTGCAACTGCAAAACGGTCGACTAGCGGCGGTGGACTCGAGCAAGCGAGGTGGAAGCTGGCAGCGCGGCGGCGGTCTTGGTGTGGTTCTGCGGGTGGAGAGTGTGGATTAGTGTGAGGTGCGCAGAGAAGGGCGTTTGACAGAGGCAGCACGCAGCAGGGCGACGTGCTGCGATGGTGCTGAGATGGTGCTGAGATGAAATGCTGCGCGTCCTATATCCGTGGGTGTATCTGGAAGAGGCGAGGCGGACGGCGGACGGCGCGCAGGCTGGCGCGTCGCTGGGCCGGCCAAGGGGGCGGCCAGGCAGCATGAGGCGCCGCTGCAGGGGCGATGGAAGCAGAAGGTGCAGAGGCTCGAGGATTGCAGCATTATCAGACGGGATGCGGTATAGCAGGCGGGTATAAGAGAGGGCGGACAGGGCGACCAGGAGACAAGCAGGCTCCAGCAGCCGCGGGGTCGCAGTATTTACCCGAGCGGGCTGCGGGCTGACATGGTCGGCGGTGGTGTTGCGATGCTGTGGGTGTGCGCGACGGCCGGACGTGTCGCGCCCGAGGCTGTTCTGGCGACTTGGAGTGGAGGAGGGAGGGAGGGAGG
>MU002281.1:0-24212 GCA_010093585.1 Melanomma pulvis-pyrius CBS 109.77
CTTGTGGAAGTAGTGTGTGCAGGTCTTTAACTGAATAATCTCCTTATCGGAGGTATCGCACTTTTCAGTACAGATAGTGCATTAGACTCCCGCAGGGCATGGCATATTCGGAGTGCATGCGGTCAAGCCGTTCTCGAGAAACTCAGTCTGGGTAGGGAGTCGGTTGTGGATCTAGTTCGACATAGTAGCGGACTCTTAATTGTGGTAATTATGTTTGATTGTGGTAGTTGTGTTTGATTGTGGTAGTTGTGTTTGATTGTGGTAGTTGTGTTTGATTGTGGTAGTTGTATTTGGTTGTGTTGGTGGTGATGCAAGTGGGGGGGTATTTATCTCAAGTGGTTCCTTTATTAAGTACTGTTGGCTATTGAGATAAAAACAAAGGCATCGTACATGCATACACTTTACATTGCGAGCGTTGATCAAGATGAATGTGCATGATGTATAAAAAAGCTATGGCATGCATTTAGGATTTGCTTAAAATAGATCTTAGTTGTTACGCTATGTGGTAGAGCCTTGTGCGACACCACCTCACGTGACGTTGTCCGACACGTAATCGGGAAATGGATTTGCCCCATTTCCCTAATCCAGAACATTGATACACTCTCGGGCAGACTCCTACTATGTTCTTAAACTATCACTTTCACGAAAAGATTACAGCTATCAACTGATAACTAGGAGTAATACTTAATAGGCAACATCTGCTAGGTTTCTATTTACTACAAGCTTCTAATGTTATTATATACATACTTTACTAAACTATTTCGGAGAAAATTCTACTAAGTTTAACATAAAATTAGCTATAGTACTATATAGGCAAAAGTATACTTATCGGCTTCGACCTAATTAGCTGGTATCAAGAGAGAATGCGTCTATTGTACCTGCATCAACAGGCAAACAGCTTCCAGAATAGCAGCCAATTCGGCTTGAGCCTTATCTGTTAGCACACTCAAAATTAATTGAACTGCCTTTAATTGCAGCTAAGTACAATTTTAATTTATTTAACCCTTTTGGGTTGTACATTGTCTCACGTTTGGACTCATTCGAGATTATAGAAGAGGCCGTAGCACATCCATTAATTATCTACAATCATTCCCATTAGAAAGAGGGGGCACCATTGACCGAGTGCCGCTTCAATGTCTAACCTAGGCGCCGTATTCAGAGCGGTAGGACTCAACCCTTTCCTATATTCATAGATCCCTTAATGCACTGGAATAAAGAGTGATGAGATTACCTATTCTCTGCACCCGATTCCGCAAAACTTGATGTACGGGGGCTTGTGACCGAGTCACCTTTGCCTAGAGCGTGCAAAGTTACAATCTCATTCTTCGTAAATTCTCCTCAGCTCCTCTAGGCTTGGCAGTTCATGCTCCAGCATATTGTCCCAGATCGCTTGCACGAGTAGCATAAGATATTCACCTGACTCCCGAATGTCCTCGGGTGGGTCTTCGGCCATGTCGAGGGAGGGGACAGGAATGGAAGGTTCCGAGTAAAGAACCGTTCGGCACATCGGACAGGTGCCAATATTTAAGTCGTGAGTTGTCTCCAGCCAGGTGTTTAAGCATTTGTCATGAAAGATATGCTGACAGAGGTGGATTTGGACAACTTGTTCGCTTGAATTAGAGACGCGAGGGTAGGTCTCGCGGCAGATGGGACACTCCGTGTCGGCTGGATCAAGGTTCTGGGGATCGAGGACGTCAACACCTTCGTTGAGGAATGCTTGGCGGCGGGAAGGACGAGTTCCCTCGGTTACGGAAGGTTCGCCTTCCTGGGATGGCATCGTGTGGGGAAGGTGTTGTGCGATTATGTATTTCTGTGTAAGTGGTGTGGTGGGGCAGTCGTGTTTTCAAGCGGCAGTGGGTTGGAAGAGATTTGTGTGCTTAAGTAGAGAGAACACAGATAACTAGGTCGTGAAAT
Organism: Melanomma pulvis-pyrius CBS 109.77; assembly: GCA_010093585.1. Lineage (NCBI taxonomy): Eukaryota > Fungi > Ascomycota > Dothideomycetes > Pleosporales > Melanommataceae > Melanomma > Melanomma pulvis-pyrius. Next base: position 1,915 of record MU002281.1, read on the forward strand.
CGCAAGGCGCACAATTCATATAGAAGATCTTTAGCGCTTTCACTATCACTGAGATTTTTTGCCCCTCCATACTTAATAGCTTCTTCACCCATACCCTCTCACTCTCGAATACCCTCATCACGCACCTTCACAACTGCAACTACGACACACCAATCATGTCTGAGCGACAGTCAATTTCATGCGACGATTTCCTTCAGGACGGTCTCGAGACCGTGACTGCGTTATCGCATGACGACCAATGGCCCATCTGCCTCGACGAATACGATGTAGATGTATCGCCTAATTCTACCAAACCCATAGATGCGACCAAGTCTTACAAATGCCATCCATCATCCATGGTATTCAAGGTCACAGACAACAATAAAAAGCCTTCCGAGAGTGCCAAGAATGAGCAAGACGAGATGGTCTGCATTCGCTTACGCAACCACGTCTTTAATCCAGGTCTTTAATCCTCGCTGTCTCGCACGCTGGTTCGAAACCTGAAACACTTGTCCCTGTTTTCGGAAGAAGCTATGGTCGACCTGAACTTCTGTCTTGCATGACGACGACATCACGTTCACCAAAACGAATCACCTGGATCCTTGGTTGGATCTATAAAATCGTATTGAGCAAAACGATGAGGATGATGATGACACTGCACATACTACACTAGCAGTCGAGGGAGACGTTTCCATGGAAACGAGACATTAGGAATGCGGCTCTTGTCCAGCTAGAGATGCAAATAGGGAAGCAAAGGGTGTGAACGGAACATTTCTTCAGCCAATGTAATAGAGATTTGGCTCATTTGCCATCAGTTCTACATAACATATACGGTCATAGAATAAAAGCGCAAAGAGAATAGCAAAGTGTGATTGCAATTCTTTTCGCAAATGTGTGCGACATTTGTGTATAGTATATCGTAACAAGAACATGTTTGTACCTAGAATTAAGTACACACGCGATCTTCAAGGTGAAGAATGTGGTGTTGCCGGATTAGCACAATATAGATGCAGATAATGATGGGACGCAGCCACTCCCACCATACGCCAAGTTTAGAGGCTTGGCAGAACCGCAGCGACGTAAATGCGCGCGAGTTCTTAATGACCGAGCGAGGCATATATGCAGGATTTCGTTTTTTTTCCTCGGTCGTACTTCTCGTGACCAACCTCCGTTGGCGCTGAGACGCTAAGTTTAGCGTACCTTCTTCTCTCTACTCTCCCTCCCTCGCCAAACAACTCAAGCAGATCGCAAGTCATGGTGTCGTATCACGCACCCGAACATTCTTCACTCCAAATGTCGAGCGCAACTTCGCAGCGCTCACCCAACATGTCCTCTACAGAGCTGTCTTCGGCATGGGACCCGCTATGTAAAGAGGACAATGGAGTGGAAGGAAAGACCATAGGCGTAGGCATGTTCACTCACGGTACCAGTATACCGATCAAGAGCATTCGTACCCAGGACGGCGAGACTGACTTTTTACAGGCAGCAGAAACCAGAGTGTGCTGACATGGGAGATACCAAAAGATCCACGCGAAGGAGAGCCTCGCCAACCGAGCAAGCTCAATGAAAGAATTCTCTCACACAACTACGACTCAATGAGCGACCGGATGCAAGAGACGCCGAGAGAGCGAGCCATGATTATCCAGAAGGATCTGCTTGCGTATCAGCCATAGGTTGAGTGGGCTTCTACACACATGGATGAACTTTGGATGGCAAAATGGGACGCAGAGAAGAAGATGGTAATGTCCCGGAAACGAGATGCTGATGCTCTCTCGGACTTGCGCACAAAGCTGAAGCTCTCTGACTCTGATTGCAGCTATTTGCGACGAACTCAAGCCTGGCATTCCGATCAAACCCGTGCCGTTAAAAAATCTTGCGATACGGAGATAGAAAAGATGAAGTACAAGATGGAGGACTTGGAACACCGTGAGCATAAGCTAGTAGAGGGAGAGGCCGAGTTGAAGAGGAGCCAATCAGATTTCAAGGGCTACCGAGACTATAATGCCGCTATCAAGAATTTAGGTGACAGGATCGAGAAGGCCACGGCGGAGATGAAGATATTGGTAAGTGGCAAGCCTCGGGCAGGACAGTCATTCGAGAAATGGGAGAAGAGCAACTGCAGACCGGAGATGCGGCTTGTGGAGTTTACCAGTCGAGTGGAGAATGAACGAAAGAAGATACAAACAGAACACGCTGCTGAGATGAAGGTTATCGAAGATCTAAAGAACCAGGTAGAAGAAATGGCTACCAAAAACAAGAACGCGGCAGAGGAACTAGTAACAGATCGTTTGACCTTGGCCGAGGAGCAAGAGCAGTGGCGACTGAGTCGCACTCGCGATCTGGGCGGGATAGAGCTAGATTCTATTCTCGAAACTCGGATCAGGCAGGAGCTCGGCCAAATTAAGATTGAATTGCGAGAGGACGCTTTTACCGATTGCTACGCGTTTGCAAAGGAAGATCTGGATCAACTGAAGCCGAATTTGATCGCCGAAGGTTATGTGGATGGCTATGACCAAGGACGAGAGGAAGGTTACGATCAAGGCTATGAAAACGGCCACGTGGTAGGTTTTAAAGAAGGGATTGATGAAGGCCACACCAAAGGATTTGAAGAGGGGGTTGAATATGGCCATTCCGAAGGTTATAAAGACGGTCACGCTGACGATCATCAAAGTAACTATACTCAAGGTCACGATGAGGGATACAAGGAAGACTTTTCTTACGGTCAACCTGAGAACAAGGACGAACATTACGCGGATGGATACGATGCGGGCCGCGAAGTTTCTCATGACATCAGTATTAAAGAAAGCTACGAAGAGGGCTATAAGGAAGGCCGCAGCAAGGGCTATAGGGTGGGCAACGACGATGGTTATGATGAAGGATACGAGGAATGTGAAAGCAGAGGTCGTGAGAAGGGTCGCAAACGTGGATATGATAGAGGGTATAATAAGGGCTATGACGAAGGCTACGGTGAAGGCTACGATAATGGTTACCAAGACGGAGACAAAAACGGCTTTCGCTCAGGGCATGAATTCGCGGCGCGGAAGTTGAAAGCCGAGTGCATTGATCGAGAATTCGCGGCCTATCATGAAGCAATGTGTGCAAAAGGTGGAAAGGTTATGAATCCTGTGCATCTGAAGCCATTCCACTTTCAGAAAGCGCATCATGATTCTAAGGATCCATATTGGAAAGGAAGAGCGTTGATGGAATACTTGCACAAGAGCGATTTGTAAGTCTCTTAACATCCTCATTCGCGTAAAGCACGCTAACATTTTTCGCTAGGACGCACGACACAAAGTCACGGTGGTACAAGTCGTACGAGACCTCGCACAACTTATATCTGAAAGGCTCGAAATTTCAGAACAACGGCTACTTCCGGGGTATCGAGGATGGATGGGACGTTTGAAGCTAGGCCTTTCAACTTCTATCTGATTTTCCTGTATTCGTTAGGTCGGGGGCCTTTTCGGTTGGATGGCATTCCTTTGCGATGAGGTATGAACCCTCATCTCAGTATCACAGAATGAAAAACAGATACTTTATTGGAACTCTTCGGTGAAGGGTCATGCGGCTCTAAAAGGAAATTTGGTTTCATAAGAGATTTATGAAGATTGCGAATGCATAAATTGACTTGACACCAAATTCAATGAGAAGTGCTGTACAAAACAGGGATGAATCGCGAGCACCGAAGCCTGACCTCAGTGAAATTAAATGGTATAGGAGTCTCTGGCATTCAAATTGTTACCTAGATTGTTAATAGTGTACTAACCGTCTAGTTACAGATGTCTCGCTCCTCTGATGTAAAAAACAGAAGATCGGGTCTGGTTATATACTTCCAGATCTTCCAATATCACAAGTGACCTTACCATCTGGGCGCACATAAGCTCCTATGATTACGAAATTTTCCATAGTATCTTTGCACGTTCTTGAATCTTGTACCCGCGAACGAGACAGTATTAGATTGCAGTCCGAGGCGTCGCTGAGGTTGGGTCAGGCACGCGATTGTAGCCATCTCCCTGCTTCTTCTCACTTTCGACAATGCCAGGACGCTTTTACCACGGAATTTGTTCGATGGGTGTTTGGTAGGCTCCATGGGAAACTCCTTTTGCGTTCTCCGATGCTGTGAAGAGTGCACTGTCGCCAAATTGCTCCATTGCCTGCGCGAAGGTTGCACTAGCTTCGTACCATTTAGCTGTTCCGGCTTTGAGGGTTAGAGATGCTGTCATAAAGCGCTGGGTCTCTTGCTGAAATGTTTTATAAGCTTCGGCGAGGTGGGGAGGCACATTCTGTAGATGAGCGGTTGCCTCTTGACTGGGTTCACCCTAGCCGATAGCGTTGCCGTTAGTTCCGCCTTGTGAATTCTCAGTGGATGGGGTCGTTGCCAGCGGTAAGAACGAAGGGCCGGGACGTGTAGAAGAAGAGTGGCCTTGAAGCGGAGCAGAGGGGTGGTCCTGGGCCAGAGGAGGGGATTGGACCGCATCTGGCGAAGCTACTTGGCCTTGTGTCGCAGCAGCCTCGTTTTCGTCATCCGACCAAAAAAACCTATCTTGTTGGGATACCAGAAGAGGGACGTGCTGACCACTAGGAGAAGACGGCGAGTCTTGCGCCGCCGTGTGTTCATCCTCGGCGTCGGCCATATCAATCTCCTTCCACGCCGCATCCCAGCCGCCAGTCCCGCTTTCTGCCAGAGCCATCATCTCCCGCTGAGTAGTTTGGAACTTGAGTAACATGACATTGTTGCGCAGGAACCAGGCTGCGATGTCTCGAACCCGCTCGACCGCGTGGAGCATATCTTGTCCAGCATCGTCCAGCTCGACGTTTTTCTCCTGGATCGTGTTGAAGAGGGCCTTATAGCATGTGGGGCATATGTTTCGGCCACCCTCGAGCCGGGCCCACTTTATGAAGCAAGCCTTGTGGAAACGGTGGCTACATTCTTCGATCTCGACGACCGTCTGATCTTGGTTCGATAGGTTAGTAGGGGAAAGAGGCGCGTCCAAGATGTAGTCTTCTTTGCAGATGGCGCACTGTGGAGCATGGACGTCGCTCTGGGGGGATTCTGCGAGCGATTCGTGGGGTTTTTCTGCCATTACGATGGTTGTTGGGTTAATTGAGAGAGGTGCGGTGAGGAGGTCGAGGATGCCGAGTTGAGCGGAGGTAGTTGTGTGATGGGGACTTCGCCTAGAGAACCAAGTCTCGTCTAGTTAGACAGGAATTCTTTTTCCTTCGTACGTTCAGAGGGTTCCCGGGAGTTGGATGCGGGGATACTCGAGGTTACGGTTGGTTCGTGTTGAAAAGAAAGGTGTTGGATCGAGAGATGACGATGTTAGAGGCGCGAGAAATATAGTTTTAGTAACCGTGAGCGGATATTGACGTCTTTCACCGCTGTGGTTGTAAGGGAGTCCGGCTAAGTCGCTTTACTTGCTCTAAAGTCACCCCAATGGAAGACTTCGGGAAGTAGCTTGTGCTAGGTACGCTAATGACCAAGGCTGTAGTTGTTGTCGATGATGATCGCCATGAAGGAATAGATTCCGGACAACCTTCACCGTTGTGAGGTAGGAGAACTTGGCTTTCACTACTATGGTCTAAAAGTAACATAGTAGTGTCGCAATGATCTCCTGTGAATCAGCAGCGAATCACTGAGTTAAGATTATTCCCCCGCGTCACCAGCCGTAACTATAGTCTATTTACATAGGATTAAAATGAAGGTGCTGGCACATGATAGGGTTTCTAGCGCATGGTTCTTCAGAAAGTAATACTGAAAAAGTGATCTTATATGCACGTGACCGTGAGTGAGACCTTAAGGGACACGGCCGGCGCACTTTGACTACCGAATTAGAAGTGGCGTAGCTGATAGCAGTAGGTGAAGACTTGAGCGAGAGTATTAGAACCCTATCCTGCTGGAATGGAACACAGATGTTATTTCCACAGCGCTAGGGATTTACACCTTCCCAATTTCCAGTTTGACCATGTTGTATAAGCATTTCCAAACTTAGGCTGAGACAGTCTCTGCCTTCGAAATCCCATTTGTAAAAGCCTTCTCATCTAGTCCTAGCTTTCCCGCAGCTGCCGCCAGCAAGACCTCCGTTCGCGAGTTGCTGTTCGGATCGAGATAAGGCGCCTCTCCAATACCCACAGCCCGATTGCCGAACCGCTCTCCAAGTCCCTCGTAGTCAAAAGTCGCAGTATGGAATGCGCTACGATTGTCCCAGATTGCTATGCTCTTGTCAGCAAATTTTCGATCTCTCAATCCACAATAGACTCACCGATGTCATTTTCATTCCTCCACTTAAACCTAACCTGCACATCGTGATTCTCCGTAATCACACTCCGAAACTTCTTCAACAACTCCTCGCTCTCTTCCTTATTCAACTCATTGATGAATTTTGGAAATGGACCCAGCGCAAATATGCTCTTCCATCCTGTCACCGGATTCGTCCTAACTACGGGATGCACGGCCGTCAATTTTTTACCAACGTTCTCGGGACTTCCGCGCTCCGCCTCGTATAGCTTCACACGATCGGGTTGAGCCGCTGCGGCCTTGATAAACCCGTCGCCAATGAAAGTCGCGGTTAGCCCCTCGAAAAATTTCTGGTACGCTGGCGAAAAGCGGTCGTAGATTTCATAGCCAGAGGCCCAGAGTGTATCACCGCCAGTAAGAGGCAGTTTTGTGAGGCGCAGTGATGTGTAATCGGCAGGAACGGGCTCGAATTGGATGTCGGAATGCCACTGGGCAGCGTCGTAGTGGCGGCTTCCGGAGCGGTTTTGTTCTTCATTTTTGAAGATTTGCTTGCGGGCTACAGAGCTAATGGTACTAATCTGAGCATCGTCGACGCCAAACTCGGATGTATTGTTGAGAACCGGGTGGATGTGCAACGTGGATGTTGAGGGCTTTCCGCTCAATTGGCCAAGGCGGTGGACAAGTTGTTTTTGTAGTTCATTTGTGAGATTGTTCTGTGCGCGGAAGAAGACCACGCCGCGTTCAGAGACTGGACGTCGTTAGCATCTATATGTGGTGTTGCAATAGCATTCGAGCGGCTTCGGCGAGGAAGACTTTAGGATTATTGAACATACTCGTGATAGCGAGTTCTCGAATCAGGTTCTCTGAATCTTCGGCTTGCAGGAGATCGTCCACAATGTTCACATTGATGAACTCACGACCAATAACAGGTGTTGTCTCTTCATATTCGAATTTATTAAGAGCTCCAGTCTTCTTCAGAGGTTCAGGGTAGGACTGTGTTTCCTGGGCTGCCATGTTGAATTTCGCTAGTGAGGTTGATAATAATCTTGAGTTATAATTGAGACGTTTGAGAAGATGTCCAGATTTATATGCTTATGTTTCTGCCTGGATAGTCGTTCTCGGCAACTGTCCCGCCATATCGAGCTCGAAGCACGTAAGACGCAAGGCGAGCACGCAACTCGCTTGTTCTACCAACCAAAAGTCCCCGGGTCGGCACAAGCTAACCAATTAACCCCTAAGAGTCTGCACACTACATGACACTACCTCAAGACACTACGTGACATTGCAGATTAGTTTTGTAGGACGATCACACTTCAACTCCACGGTAGTAGTCAAAGCTAGCACTCAACCAACTGAATCGCAGGCTGCAAAATCCTGAGCGGCGGAAAATATCGCCACCAGGGCTACCAGATCATTCCACACTTTCACTCGGCGAACATTGAATCATGCACTGCCCCTAGGACATAGGCAATTGCTATGGGCTTTTTTACGTTGCGTTTCTCCCAAGAGCTGAGTGGAAGTACAATAGTATGAAAATATAAAGCTTTCTAAGAGCAATATTACCCTCCCGCACTTACACAGAGCTAATTGGAATCTAGGCTGTCTTTCCCGTCCCCTTTGCTAATATTGTTCGTTGCGTCCAACTATTAAATTATTGAGCCCATTAAACTGCCATCATGGTCTCTACCAATTATTCTGATCTCATAGATTAAACTCATACTGACCATATGCTCATTAGCTGAAGCGGCTGGACGCCTCCTCCAGTTCTAGAGCATCACGGAAGAGCTCTCACGCACAAAGGGCCTTATGGAGATAAAGAAATTGTCTCCAAATCCTATCGCCATTTGCTGCAAGATGTAACCTATTAGAGTAAAGCCCGTTCCAGTCCTCTTTCCTATTGTATTTGCCATTATATCCAGGAAATTTCCATGCTACAGTCGTACGATCTGCCCTAACGGCGGTATCATATACGCTTGATTCAGTACTCCTCCATGATTACGAAGTAGTTTTGTCATCTTTCCATCGTTCATTCTTTCTGCTAGACGCAGAGCAGTCTCTGGTCCTCCTGTGACGCCGTTGACGTAAGCTCCTGCCTGGAGAAGGAGCTCGACCATAGTATGAAATCCCTTTTCTACAGCCGTTTTTATCGGTCTACCGAACGATACGAGGGTCGCATCAATGTCATTCACGGACACCTCATTCTCAATGCACCATCTAATCCAGGAGGTGATGTTATCACTGGCTGCCCAGCAAACGTAGCGACCCAGGGAATTCGGATCAACGGCGATGAGTAGTTCGAGTAAATGCGGCTGGGCCAGTCCCCCTTCTTCCGCCTTGCTTATGTGATAAAGCCAACTCTCCACAACATAACGCGCGAAAGGATATGTAGCTAGACCAGACATGTCGGACCCTCCTAGAACTTTTCGAATGAGGCCATTCAACTCTTGGAGCCGAAAATACGACGCACAGGTGTTGGCAATAAATTCGTGGCCACCGGTGAGGTAACAGCCTCCCGGGCTACAGAAAGGATTCGGTTGACATTTTTCAGGACAGGCGTCCTCAATCAGACCGTTGAGTATTTCAAATCCTTCCCGGTTTAAGAAGAAGTGCTTTGCTGTTTCATGGATAAATCGAACCACGAGGACCTGGGGAGTGAGACGATGCTTGTCACGGCGTTTGTCAAGCCTTTCTTGGACTTGACTCCCTTCTGGCTGCCACATGATCCCTGGTCCATGGCGAATCACATAGTTGAGCTCGGGCACACCTGCCAATGCTTCAACGAGCGCAGAATTTTGGACTTCCCTTCGATCGTTTGGAATATATTCCTTGCTTTGTTTGGGATGGACCTCATTCTGGGGAGGTAAAGGGCCATCGTTCTCCAGTTTCAATGACCCTGCTGTCGAGAATTGTGACTGTGACTTGCGTCGCTTATTTATTGGTCTCCGAGCGTCGCTTGCTGCCTTATCGAGCATCCTTTTCCAGGATGTAGTTCTTTTTACCTCAGGCTGTGGTTTGCTTTCGGTTGGTTCAGATATACTGAGGCTATCTTCGCTCCCAGTATCAGGAATATCGTCGTTCCATCGTACACCATTCTTAGTCGCATGCTTAGGAGAAAGATTCGGTCCAGAGGACCTTTCCAAAAATTCCCTGTACCGGCTTTCCACGTTGTCAAGGATAAGAGCTTCATGCCGTACTTCCAAGAGACCGCCGGAGTAGTACTGTAATCTTGCCATCACCATCTGTCCATCCTCCAAGTAGTCAGGAGAATCCTTCCAGGCTTTTATGGAATCGTAGGTGGAGTTTGGCTGGAAAGCCAGAGCATGCTGAAATTCGTCCAAGCTCAAACGCCGCCGGACAAGTGTAGCTAATTGTAGTATACGCATCGTGTCCTCTAACTCTGATCCGGGTATTCTCTTTAATATATCCACAAAAAGCTCTCTAAGATCTTTGGGGATATCATCCAGAAGCTCCTCCAATTCTCGAAGCGTCCCGCCATTATCGATTTTTCTCCTCAGTCTCGGAACCACAAGTGCCACCCAAAGGAACACACCGTCAGCTCTTTCCGCCACTCTTTCCGCAAATCTTCCATAGTAATTATCCACGCGACGAGTATCTGATTTGGAAGCCAGCTCTTCCTTGATAAATGTGTGAATGGCATCGCGATTTTCCTTCTGTAGTGAGAGCCAACCTGAAGCTTGATATATCTCCCTATCAAAGCTGTTTAGAGGCCTGCAAGACATGCAGATCCCGAGATTTACACCAGCCTCCTGGGCCTTAGACATCATCTTATGAAGGCAATGCATCACTGATTCCAGCTCGCTCTCAACACATTCGTCCAGGGCATCTATGAAGAATATCATTCGGATAGGGTGATTAGTGCCGCGTTGTCCGCGAAATATCGACTCGAAAATGGTGTTTAGTTGTCTGTTGGTCCAATTTACCGAATTAGCATTGTGACCAGGGCCTCGAATCTCCCTTAGCGTGGATAAGGACTTCTGATAGATCGTCTTCTCACGATAGAAGATTTGATAAAGTAGTGCGCGTAGCAGTCCGTCGGTGCGTCGCTCCAAGGTGGTCCTTGTAACTCGAAAGAAATATCCAGCCTTAACCACACGCACTGTAGATCCCAGGTAGCGGTTCAGTAGTCCATCTGGATCCTCCATGAGATACTTAATCAAAACGGACTTTCCAGAGCCTGGTTTTCCTTTCACCCAGAACAATCCTTGTCCGATAGAAAGCCAGTCTCGGAATACATTTCTGTCTAAGAGCCATCCGCAAGTGTCATCGTGGGGATCTTTCACATCATTTCCTGAGTATGACTCTTCCGATACCTCGTTACGTAGAGATTGTAGGAAATCTGTAAGATGTATTATAAGTTTAATTACAGCACCAAGGATCATTCGTTGTGCTCACCCGCATGTTCCCTGGAAAGTTCCTCTATAGCTTGTTAGTCGGGCTCGGATACTGAGGTGTGATGAATACCCTGATGCTTTCTCACGAGCTTATCAACTCGGTTCCGGATCTCACCACCGACTTGCTTATACCCCGGGTCCTCTTTGCTACAGAAGCGACACATGTTCATATGGTTCGCGTTGATGCTTTCGGAGGGCTCTGATCTATGATCTCCTATTTGCGAAGACCAGTTTTCAACAACCTAAAGGCATTAGGTTCTATTCAGCATTTCTCGAAGTAATACATACTTTCCCATTTAGTCCCTTCACTCCCTTATAGCCAAGGGCTTCCTGGAAATTGAAGATACTGAATGTCCGCCTCTCCATCAATCTGGAGAAATCCCTCTCCAAGTTTGCCAATTCTGTGCCGTGAACCTCTAAGTGTTTAAGCGTCTCACGGTTGGTGTCAAAGAATGCTGCACGAGCTATTTTCTCGCCTATGTCTCCCCATCCCGCGTAACTGCTCCCCCGGTGGGGTGTCCCGAGGAATATGATATGTTCTGCATGATGATGTATGGACTTCTCATCAGTTCGGGTTTCGGCGCGTTCAGAGTCGACTAGTGCCTATGTAAGTTAGCTGCAATCACTATTTACCATTAAACCTGAAGTCTGAGGACGTGGGATGAATATCACCTGCTTGACAATAATCCCTGGGACGTGTTATTATACAATTATCGGGTTAAGAGCAAATTCGAGGACATACCACCGAGCGAATGCGCTACGAACATAATGGGTCTTGTCTGCAACGGCGTCAGCATGCCGTGCTTGTAGCACAACTCAATGAGCGTGCTCTACCTTAGCCGCTCCTTGTCTTTCTCGTATCAATGCTCTGAGAAGATCGTTCGCGTGGTCATAGAAGTTGTTCTTGTTCACTGCACCTTCGAAGAATTTCGAAATATCAGAGTCGTACCCAAAAGTCATGATGCGAGCAGAAGGGCAGTCTTCCGGAAGAAGCTCTTCGGGCCAGTATATAGTGTCTTCGTCTGGCAATTGGTGTTCATTGTTCTTGTGTCTTCGCGAGAACAATTTCTGAAGGTTGAAGTGACTTCGAGGGTTGCTCCCAGCTGTCGCGTCCATTTCCGCACCAGGCTGGCGACGCGTAGTCGACCATGTTCTCTTCGGATGACCTTGCAAACCGTGGACGAAAACAATGCTGCAAATTAGAGGTGGCGATTAGAGCAGCTTTCTTCCCTAGTGTTTCGGATGCCATCACTCACTCGACGATACAATCTTCTTCGTTCTCTGGACTCCACAGCTCGGTGAAGCCAGTGCGAGCGACATGCTTCCTAGCAGGCGCATTCATTCTGGAATCCCCTTTCTTGCTGATGAGGAGACTGGAAGTAAGATTAAGGCAGCCCTAGCACGTATTGAATAGTTTCTACCTCGAAGATTGCCTCATAACGAAAATCAGCTACCAGGCTGAAGGGGTAGGACCGTGTTTTATCGTTTTGCTCATTATCAGCCCTGTAATGCCGAGGCAAGATTCGAAAGCTCATAGAGCTATCAGCTGATGTCAATTTGCTCAGCCACATAGTCTCATCCAATAATCTTTCGTTTTGGCATCTGCGTACCAGGATATGACATCACCACACAGGGATTTAGCGAGTCGTCTTCTGAGGTAGGGCTGGGTACGACCGTCATTCGCGCCTGCGGTATAGTTTGGATATGACCTCTAAATAAGGTCGTGGCAGCAAAAACAAGGTTCGTGTATTTTGTGATTGTTGTAAGAGGCGGCAAATGCATGTCTTTTTGCAGCTCTACGACTCTATTTGATTATATGCTTTCTTCTACAAATTTTGCTAGCTCTACCATTGGTACTACTAGTCTCTCTTATCCGTTCGACGTTGGTCTTTCATAATTGCCTACGGTCTACCAGTGGAGTTTCTTTTTTCATTATATTTCTTTTCTTATGCCAGTATTTGTCCCGTGAGATATAAGCTATCATACGTAAAAGCAAAATCTAGAAATAGCCTCGTAAATACGTACGTACTCAGTATTGTCCCAGTATACTAAGTTTACCCGCTGTGATACAAATTTAGCATCAGTCTTTTTATTTTCTGCCTGGAAGGAACCGGCAGAGGCGACGTCGGTCGAGATGATGGGCAAAGTTTGTGGGAAAACCGGTGTAGTGAGACATAAAAATGCTGCACACACCATTTTTTTCATTCGTCAGACCTGCGGCTGCCATCTGGCGGAAAACGGGACACAAGCAACACAACGAAACCAAGAAACGCAACAGCCTGGCACAAAGATCAGCTGTTGTACCAAGCGCCGGTACTTCTCAACAAAACTTACAGAATTGCAGACAAATGTCATCTGGCTTTCTCCGATTTGGGCAAATGCGGCAAATATCAGGCCAAAAACCGCGGCTACAGCATATATTAGCATTGTGTTCTTGATGTATGCCATATTTTTGTCTAGATGATAGCACTCACAAGTTGAGAGCCTCGCCAAATTCTCAATCAGTGTAATTCCACTTAGAGCATCGACACGCTCGCTACTCGGTATCATCTGCAAAATGGTGCCTTTAGACGCCGCACCTGTGCCAGCTCCAAAAGGAAGGAGGACAGCCACGAGGTAGAGCTGCCACCCGTGGGTTACAAACGTCGCAAGGCCGGTCAAGATGCAATCTACAAAGAGGCTGCATCGTGCATACATCAAATCAAAGACAAATGTCTCGCTTTCGCTGCTACGCTGGGGCGGATTCGTTGGTTCGCCGTCATTGTCCATAGAATCAACGGGTCCGATTTCGGAGGGGGAAGTAGGGATATCCCCCATTAGGGCCTCTTCTTCTTGTGGTTTCCATGCTTCAGCCTCGGCGGTAGGTGTGGCATCTCCAGGATCGCGCTTAAGCCATTTCCGTCCCTTGGATATGATGCGTGGGAAGACAAGGGAAAGAAACAGGCCGCGGAGAGAAGAGTATATGAAAATGAGGCGTCCGTTCGCCGCAGTTCCAAACCCGAACTCATTGGTAGAATACATTTGGAGCAGAGTAGGTATATAACCAGTCGCGAGAATCGCGAGAAAAACGCCAAGGCCGAGCGTTAAAGCGCCGAATTGTGTGCTCGTTTGGCCACCTGCCAGAGTCCATTTCTGGGGCGCAAAAATTCGGAGGGGTCCAAAATATCGCTTTAGTCCGGAGGATTGGCGAACAGTGATATCCTTCTCTTGTGTAATGGATGGGACGAACAGAAATACGTATAGGGTCGAAAGCAGGAAGAGAAGCAATGTTATCCGGAAAGGGGCCAGGATGCCGAATGCCTCGCCAATGAGGCCTCCAGCCAAAAATCCGACCGCAGCACCAACCATCATGATTCCTGAGAGCCGCCCAAGAGCTCCCGTTCTATCTTCGTGGCCCGACACTTCAGCCACGAACGAGTTGAGCGCAAGAACATAGCCATTTGGTCCGCCAATGATGGTGATGATTTGGGATGCCTGCACGATAATGATGCCGGCACTGCTGCCAGTCATGACGCCAATGTTCTGGATGCTGAGCCGGATTGCGGGCCAGAAAACCTGGATCAAGAGTGCGGGCTTAATCCCAAATCGCTTGATAGTCCATCCTGTAACGAAAAGATTCAAGATCCCGAATACAGTCGTTGAAGCTCCGAGAAGCGAGATGGAGCGAGCAGTGCTGGCTTCAATTTCGCGTCTAGCGCAGCGATCAGCGCCAGCGGGTCCAGCGAAGGTGTGGGTTTCGTAGTAGGCGTCACATGTCATTAGTCGGAAAACATAGAGTATTCTTGGGAAGGTTAGAATCTGAGAAATTATGGGATCTAAGGGTTCTGGCATACGGAACTTGGGTAACGCCGAATGACAGAGACACGATAAAGGCGGACACGAGGGCTCGATAGAGGGCCAATTTGTTGCCCTCCTTCTCCTCCGGAACTTCGCGAGGCAAAAGAGGCGTAGACTCTTGGACGGCTGTGGCGTTGCCTTCTTCACGTACAACTGACATACTGAATTGTGGTGATTGATAGAGAGAGGCGGTCAAAAGATTCTGAACGCTATCAACTCCGACGGCAGGGTTCTCCGCTCAGGCTCCGGACCTGCCTTTTCGGGTTAGCATGTCAACGTCCGAAATCGGGATCGGCCACCATACCTTTAATATAAACCATTTACGATTGCCTTTTAGGCTCATCAGCATACCAAGCATATATCGCGATACATTGTGGTAGAAACAGTATGGACGAAGAAGAGAAGCTGTCGAAACAGTGCACAAGAAGGCACTTGTCAGCCAACCAGACGGGGCATACAGGATGATGAACATTATGAATTTCGTGAGGAGGTAGCAAGTACGATAGACTGTTAAGTGAAAGTCTTCCAGCTGTATTCCATGGCAAATTCTTATTTTTATCATGCTGTGTCCCTACTTCTCCCAGAAGCGCCAGATTGAGCTCCTTTTCACTTTCGTTACCCTCTCAGCCACATCAACTCCAATCCTCTCATTTCGGCTCAGGCCAACATATTTCCCGATCGCAAACCTCTGATGCTGCAACCTCTCAATCCCTCCACCTGGTCCCGAATTTCTGACCAAATCCATCAAAGATGAATCGTAGACCAAACTAACCACATTTGCAGGATACGAGATGTCATGTGGAGTCCTGCGCGAGTACGATGGCCAAATGAGAGGAATAGAGGCGCAGAACACACATGATAATCACCCCAATCCATAGTGGAACCCGTTTTACCTCAGCTACTTGCAACGATAGGAGAGCGTTCACATTTGGTGCGTTTTGTGGATCTGCAACAGGTTCGAAAAGAAAAGAAGTACTGTTGCCGCCGGACTGGTCGAGTCCAACTAGAGTCGCAAAGATTGTGGAGAACGTCTGAGATGAGCCGCGCACAAGTGTATCAAAATCGAACAAGCCATCTGAAGCTTGCGTCATATTGAGGGCAGCAATGGCGGTGATAGTGTCGAGATAAGTTGAGTAAGAGACCACCTGCAACTTCCCAGCCAATGTGTTGTTCATCAGCTCTAACGCGTAGGCCGCAAAGTCTTTCCCGTCTGTATTTTTCCAATGGTCCTTGGAAAGCTAATCGCGCTTAGTGACTCCACGTATTTCGATCAGTGGTTCTGAGATGTTCGTCATTGAGACTCCAACGTCGACGGTATCGAGGTAGAATGTCGGCGTGCATAGTAATGAAATGGGAGTGGAATTTGACATCAGTGTTCGGTCGGTGCCATCGATCGAGCCCGAAAGACCAAAGATCCACCATCGTCCAGTGTCCGTCGGTCCGAGACCAGAGCATTCTGCTCCATCCATAAATCGCCATGCCATACATTGCCCATCTGGGATGTCGCTATTGTCTCCAGCAGAGATTTGAGATTCTACTTGCGAAAGGTCGCACACCGGGGTCCACGTGGCTCCCGAACACTGGCCATCCTTGGTCTTTGCATTCCAACCGCCGTCATCCTCGTTTCTTGAGGCATCAACAGATACCGAAGAACAGTTCAAGACGCCGAGAACACCTTGCAATGGAATCGTGTAATTGCGATTTTTCAACTCCACTCCAGGGAAATAGTACCCTCCAGTCTGCCAGCCCGTAAGCTGAGGATACCCATAAATAGCTCTTGACAACGCCATCGACCTCACCGCCTCCGAAAACACCTCTGTGTTAATCTCCAAAAATTACCCCTGCCTCCAGGTTTGTAAATAGCGTAGGGTTTCGTCCTTATTTGCAGGGCCGAGTCCTATGACGAAGATACCCGCCGCTAGTAATGTCGCAATCTTCATAGCGAACGTGAAAATCGTAACGTAGAAGAGCTTCCAATGACGATTCTGGAACGCCTTCACCGAGATCTCGATGTGCCAGTCGTGCATGTAATCGAGCAACACTGTCTTCTGCCCAATGTCTCCATGTGCTAGCGCAGAATATGGCTGTGTGCTTCTCAAGTACTTGTCCACGTCACCCCACCATATTCCGAAGAGACTAAAAGCTAACGTTGGGAGGCCAGCCCAGAGCAACCGTTGGATTTGGTAGCGAATATTGGTAGTGTCGAAATGGCGCGTGTCTGGATTCGCATCCTGGGCCCAGAAATGGTATGTCCTTTTGTTGGGCACAATCATGAATAATAGCTGTGAGTTATTCTGGATGATGGGATCGTACTGGACTTGCTGATCTGGCTTTGCAACCGCCCATCCACCGGTTGCCGGTCCTCCTCTTCGTAGACGTAAAGTAGTGGTATCAACAGATTCCCTTAACCTCTTCAGCGCCTTGTCTCCTTTCAGACCATCTACACCGTCAAATATCTGGCGCGTACTAGCATCCTGGAAGACAGCAGCTAGACCGGCTATTGACGACGCGCTGCCATGCAACCCTGTTGTTCTACCCCTCCCTCTTTTCCCTATGCCAAATTTAAGCGATCTCTCCATCATCAAGAAGAATATGACAGCGGCGTAGAGCAGAACAGTGTAGAGCATGCCAAAATCAGGAAGGTACCACCCATCTTTCGTTGAGATTACATATCCTGTCGTGGTATTCCATCGCTCAACAGGAACATAAAGCGCAGTAGATGCAGCAGTAACGACAACTAGGAAGGACCAAATGTCGCTTGCCACGATGTACATTTTGCAAACTTGCTCATTATTCCAAGATGAGGATTCGAGAGCACTGCAATCAACGCTCTGTTTCGACGGATTCAGGAAATTCTGAACTCTGTTCTCCTGCTCTTCACCCCAAAACGTCATTCGCTCAAACGGCGAGGAAACTTCATACAAAAGTGAGCTGTTGAGAATCATGCTTTCCATGGGAGTGATGAGACTGTGTGCTACCTTCCTGTGATCCCAAGAAGGTATGGTGATATCCACCAACTTAGCGTTTGATTCGAAGTCGTATATCGGTTTGTCCTGGAGCCCGATGGACGTCACTGTGTAGGAAATTGAATCCATGTAGGCCCAGTACTTTGAGCGGCAGCTTATTGCTCCCCAGTCTAACTTCTTATCTTCATTTACATTGAAATTCTGTTGTGATGTAGAGGCAAGAGGACCGGATATGAACATATAAGTTGCGGTTTCACAACCTGCGAACACGAATGCGAAGGTGCCGTCTGGAAGAAGCGGATTTCGTGGCCCTGCTGCTTCGCTGCTCGAGAGCGTGTCCCAGTTCCAGGACCGGCTACACCCGCCTCGGTCTTTGACCGTGAGAGTAACATCGATCGCAGACCGAACTCCTCCAGTAACAGATACTGAAGAAGCGGAAATTGCGAGATCGTTGACCTGGGTGCAAACGAGATTAGAATAGAGCAAGGAAGTGGTACTTTTCCACTTGGGGACCCTAGCACTATGTGCATCGCTATCCTGGTTTGGACGAAACGGCATTAGAGTTCTCCACCTAGGGTCAGTCCGATTCTCGTAGTCTGGAAACGTGATCCATTTAAAGTCAGACACCTTCTGGCCGTTATACACAGCATCGATAGCACTCTTTGGGAATTCACTCTGGAAAACAGAGTTAAGCAGTTCTGGGATGCCGAGGACACGGAAAGCGGCAGAATCTGTTTTTACAATTCGAGCCGCGATGTTGAAAAGAGCAGATTGTCCAGGGACGAGAATTAAAGCGCACCATAGAGTAGCGATCTTAAACCATTTCCTAAACTCCCTAGGGAGCAGTATTTTGCTAGGTAAGAATGATTTGAACACCTCTTTGGGGCTCGGCTCGGTGAGACGTGCAGCATACTGTTTCCGAAGGTGCGAATTTGATTTTGATGCCAGCGCGATATACGGGAAGACAGAAGCGACGTCCTCAGCAATCCGGTCAACCATCACAGCCACAAGCAGGGCTGCGATGACAGGTCCAAACCGGAACACTTCGTCAATACCTGGACGACTTGGTGCAATGTATCCATTCTGAAATCCGTATACGTATAGAGCTACGTATATGATCAAGATTACTGTGACTGCGAGCAATACCCATCTTGGGCCGCGTTTCATCCACTTTGGGCTCCAATTAGGAAGTCCTCCTAGAGGCTGTGTATCTAGGGTCTCTACTCCGAGAACGACTGTTTTCTCATAGGATGGAGGGGACCCTGGTGACCTTGGTGATACTGGCGATATTGGATCGTAGATATAACCCCCGTAGGCATGGGGCGGAGGTTGAGGAGGTACCTTGTAATTGTGGGTTGATAGGCTATTAGCATCTGTTGTCAAGATCGAATTGTTAGATTAATCTTGTTCCGTGCAGAAGAGAAACTCACACGACTGTTGCGAGTAGGTTTGATTTAGTGGAGACTGAGGTGGTGGAGGATAGGAGTAGGGAGACGTGTGTCCAGTGTCTAGATGAGCTTTTCATTAGCACGTTGAGTCTGTTCACTCTTAAGGCAAACTCACACGAAGCTGGTGGGTGATTTGGCGGGGACTCCAAGGGATGTGTAGGTTGAGCATAGGCTCGCGAGGTGTTATTGAATAGTAGAAAGAGTCGTTTGTTAACATCCTTGACGTTGTCCCACACGTAGTGCGAACTTACACGGTCCGGATGACATATCTGGGTTCAAAGGCCTGTGAGGCTGAGAGTACTCAGAGAAATTGTTGGATTGATACATTTCTCAAAGTTCGATTTACGAGCTGGACTGAAAATTCCGATAATGATGCAAAGTGTATCATTGCGCAATGCGCAACAAATTTATCAACTAGAAAGATCTGGAGGAACCGTCCCAAAGACATAGAAACAAGCTGCGGGGTCGATTCTAAACACGTGGGCCAAAACGCCTTGCAAGCACGCCTGATTTTGTGCAGTCGCATTCGGATCCTAGGCCAAAAATCGGACAAACAAAAGTTCATCTCGAAGCCATCTAAAAGCCATCGGCGTTGTCAGTGGCTATCAAAACAAATCAAGAGATATCGCTTACAATCACAACTCCGGCGTTTTCGAGAATCTCGATAAACACGATTGGTGTCTTCAGCCGCAAATGCGTTGCAAAATGTGGGGGCGGAATGCAGCATGCTCGTATATGCCGCTTGTGTCAAGAGTAGAGACGGCCTCGCCTGTGCGTTTGACAAATTTGACATGTCATTGGAGGGGAACGTTAAGCCATTTCCAAGTTATGAAAAAACGCAGGAGAATCAAAATGCAGAAAACAGCGCAGAAAGTTACTAAAAGGCAACGTGGGAAAGTTATATTAGGAAGAATCTTATTACCTTTCTGTTATACTAAATCCCCTCTTTCTAGATTATTCATATTAGAGTGAAATTCTATAGTTCGATGTTTATTTCTTCCCCCACTACAGTGACTACAGGTGATTTGTCGAATTCCTCATTCGTAAAAAGACGCCCTCTCCCTCATTTCTTGGAGGCGGCTTGTTGCAAAGCCCCCCTCTCAAAATTCATGTTGTCACTTCCCTCATAATCGCTGTGACCGAAATATTCACGTCATCCCTTCCGTGCGTTTATATCTAGACAACTGGAATAGTGGTTTGAACTCGTAGTATACATTTATCAGAACCATCATTGTCGGAGTTTTTACTACGGTGTATTCCGGACCTGTCTATGGATACATAGCTCCCGTCCCGGTCTGCCGTTGCGAACCATATCACACGAATCTGGGTATACTATAGAAGCCAAATATGATTCTTCCATAGATTCAATAGGATGAAAATTAATATATGTACGTTGAGTCCATATATACGACACTTACAGAGGTTTAGAGGGATTGCATCAACTTAGTTAGGACTCAGACATCTTCACTGCAGCCCTTCAAAGATCATGAAAGCCCCGCTCAGAATCACTCGCAAGATTTAATTGATCTTCATCACGCTTTGTTCCACGAATATCATGATTTTTTGTGCGCTTTGCAACATCCCTCGGCATTCTCACTGCTTCCGCAGCTGGCATCACACAATGCCTGAGAGGATCTAGCAGCATGGTTGTGTTTACTTCCTGCAACTAATTCGTTCTCATCTTCCGGATTCAGGAGATTTTATTTCAAGATTTGTTGTTCTTAACTGGAAGTTCATTTTCCACCTTGACACAATGATGCCAGCTTTCATAGAATTTTAGGTAGAATGTCTTCGAGAGATTGCTATTTAGGGAATGAAAATATTACTTACTCCTCTCCACCTGTATGCCCCCAGTATAATTGAAGTGTTTTACGAGTCCCTAGCTTCTATTTCAACTTCCCATCCCAAACTTGACCCTAAACCTTCACAAAATCCCAAACAAGCCCATCACCTACCCCCACCTCAACCTTCAGTAACGTCTCCACCCCATCATCCACCCTAACACCCAGAGGCCAAAGCTCAGCCCAATGTGTCATAAGCAGCACACAGCCCCCATCAGGCTTCATCCTAGCGGAAAAGTTTTCCCATCCGTTCTGTCTTCTTGCTGTGCAACACAATTGCCCATGGATATTATGCCCTAGCAACATCCCAGAGGCAGGTTCCTTGAACCCGAGCCAGCCTTTTTGTTCGACACACTCCCAGTAGATGGCACCGCGGCCGCCTGGTGGGGCCAGTAAGACTTGACCATCAAACAATGTGATCACGTGAGTTGATCCCGCACGGCGGATGACGTATCTAGAGCCAGGCCATGGGACTGAGGAGGAGATAATTTGGATGGTTTGAACCGAGTTATTTTCGTCAGAAAGCCCAGTTGCGACGCTCTCGGGAGGTGTGGAGGTCGTATAGATGGTGGCGTCATCGTGGTCTTGAATTGGTTCGGGGCTGATGTTGTTGAGGACCGTCATGTTTGGGAAATAGCTTGACCTTAGGGTCAATACGGTGAAGATGATTTGTGTCTGAATTAGGATGAGCCTTCAAAGTGAGGTGCAAGGTAAGCCCCGCCGTAGGCTCCAGAGCTAATGCAGCAGATGACTTTACGGTGGCGATTCTTTTACCATTACGTTAGCGTTTCTTCTATATGAAATTGTCACTGGATTTTTCTTAGTGGAATATAGAAGATGCTTCAAACCAGTTAACATGTTTGGAAACAGCAAAATACAACCCGTTAATGTCATGTGCTCTTCTAACCACGCTAGGCTTCAATAGGCGATAATCCCTCAAACGGTGAATTTACTCTTCTCACACTTATCTAAAATCAACCAGCCCCAGTCATCGCTAGCTAGCCATTCCAAATGAAGAAATCACCTAACCCTAGAAGGTTCTAGTTCTCCCAATATACATTAGTCTTCGGGTAGTAACGTTAACGAGGCTTGTCTTAGACAAAAATATCTTTGTTTGCTGTACTGCATATGGCTGCTTGTTTGTTCCTAATTTATAAGAATTCGGAACAAAGAAACCCTGCTACAAACACAGGAGACAAACAATCCCAACTTTTTTTTCCAGGCAACTCTACTACAGTCTCGAGAGCGTGGAAAATGCCCGTAACTACTAGAGCTGGGAGCCGCCTACTCTCTACGGCACAAGCTGTAGAGTTACAGGTTGCTCTCGAGCCGCTGAATACAATCAAACGACCTTCCAGAGCTACAATTTCAGCACCTCCAGACTCCAGCAACCAGAGCCCGCGTCAAGACTCCACCAGCAGCCAGAGCCCGCGTCAAGACTCCAGCAACCAGAGCCCGCATCCCGACTCTGCCAGCAGCCAGAGTCCACGTCCAGATTCCACCCGCAGCCAGAGCCCGCATCCCAACTCCACCAGCAGCCAGAGCCCGCATCCTGACTCCACTGGCAGCCAGAGCCCGCGTCC
>MU002282.1:0-24077 GCA_010093585.1 Melanomma pulvis-pyrius CBS 109.77
GCGCTCATCTCATCGTCTGGTCGTGTTGGTGATAAGGCATTGCTTGCGCTCATCTCATCGTCTGGTCGTGCAGGGGATGAGCCACTGCTTATGCTCATCTCATCGTCTGACTGTGAAGGGGATGGTGCATTCATCGCGCTCATCTCATTCAACTCATCGTCTGATTTTACCCGATCTTCCCATGAAGCATCGCCGAACGTCATGTTCGTGTACCAGTTCGGGGCGGTTCCGTCGAGGCCGTAACATGGGATATGTGCCGCATTCCTCTCACCACCGGTCACAGTGATGTGCAAGTAAGATGGAACCCGCTCACCCTTTACATTCAAGGTAGTTGAGTGGGGTATAGACCTATAATCAGAATTAGATATTTTACACACCGGTGGGGAGAGGAAGCTGTTACTACTCACCGCACTAGCACATTAGAATAACCCCTTTGAAGCGCAGCTTGTACTGAAGCATCTTCGAGTAATTTCTTCAACTCGGGATTTTCGAGATCCCTGACCATATCCTCAACAGATTCGCTACACCTCACACGAACTCCAGCCACCTCGCCGTGATACTGATCAGCTGGCAGAGTATATGTCCGTTGTGGAGCCATGATTCTGTTGCGATATCAAAAAAAGGTACTGATAATCCAGCGAAGTCATCATCTCTTTTATATCCTGCCAAATATACTATCATGTCCTCTCGACAATCCCCTCCTGATTGCTAGGCAGCTGTTGGACTGGATTGTTAGTAGCTCACAAGTTTGTTATCATCAGCGCTGCCCTTTCCGAATGCACAGGAATTTTCCATCGGCAAGCGAAGCGTGATTGCATACCGTGACCTTTGTCCGATCGATTGCCGTTTTCTCTGCGCCTTGTTTCCCTATCCAGGGGCAATCGATGACGCGACCCTAAGAGAGCACAATCCCAAAAAAGCGCATGTGATAAGGTTGAGGGCGAGTGTGACCACAATGGAAGACGAGCAATCCGCAGCGAGAACGTATGGACCTTGTTTTGCTATGTTCCCACTAATTTGCGTCCTGTTGAAGTGTTTCGTGGGTTCCAGTTGACAGTACATGCAAATTTCAAAATGTGTCAGGTTCATAATGTAAATTGCTGAATTGATATTCAACACACCTAAAACTGAGCTTAATGCCTTCCCAAATATTGCCATTCCTTTCGAAGCATATAGCTAAATGATAATTGTAATCACGTTCATGCAAGTTCCTTGTGCAGAGACCGTTCGTGTAACAATCAAGCTAATAATCTCTCTCTGGATCTAAGTTGCACCGAAGACCGGAATCCAGCTTCTTAGAACTTATCGAACGTCACCAATCATCCAGAAAACTTTGGGTTCTTGTTGAGAATGAGACTCCATTTGACGTCCCATACCTTTCCAGTCTCTCTGGGTCGTATGGAAGCTCATGCCAGTCTACCAAGGGCAACCTAAATTCTATACTGCTACCCGACCTAGATATAGCAACGCCATCCCATATGCATGAAAGCAAAGGTCCTTACTCCACGCCTAATGAGCCCATACTTGCCATGAGCCCATCCTGGCCCTTGCCCTTGGGCATAGTCTTGAGTTTTGGTATCTCTAATGAGATTGACGACGACTTCGGAGTGTCGACTTGCTCTGAAGTTTCCAGCTTGGCCATGCTCTGGCCGGCTTCCTGGATCTCTAGGTCATCAACCCTGGCTTGGGGAGTTGATGCGCGCAGGGATATCTATGAACGAGGGCATTGCTTCCGGCTCCAGAGAGATTGCGCTGCTGGTCTAGAGATCTTTTATCTCGGTCGTACAAGGTGCTGCCTTCGCTATTAGGGCGAAATTAGTCTCTAAGGATATCTTGTCAGTGCATGATTCATTACCTTATTGCTATTCTCAGTGATGAGACTGACTGTTAGCATCCTCGACCTCGATTGTGCCGCAAGGATCCTTTCCAAAGGTAGCTATCCAGCCCATGAACATCGGGTTGGTAGGAACCATGTCCACAGCGGCTAGGCAGAAATCGTCCTTCTTGAACTCCACGGTGATTAGCTCGCGGGTCTTAGAGATGATGTGATTAGAAGCCAGCCTCGAAGCGTAGATCATGTCCTCCAAGTTGTCGATATCACCCTTCGACAGACTGCTTGACGTGGTATTCTCGGGGGCTGCGAGAGAGAGTCACATGACACGCGTAGCCCCATGGCTCATTATGGCCACGAAGGCCTTCTTCGGAATCGACACTTCGGTAGCACCCGGGTGAACTTTCACGTCGAGCTTGACGCCCCCAGCCTTGGAGCCATTACTTGCGCACTGGTCGATAAATTTTTGCAGACCCAGCGGCTGGGAAAAGACAACGATAATCTGGCCAAGCTGCGCATTGCTCATCTCGACTGCGTAGAGAGCTCCGGTCGTGATCTTGGACGTGACTTCCAGAATGCTGCATTGCATGCCTCCACGCTCGCATACTCTACCACGAGGCCAAAACAAGTCGGTACAGTTAATCCATACAGTTCAGCGTCATCGCGATGAACGATCTGAACAGCAGTACGTAGATCGAATGCGGGTAAAAAAAACATGTGAAACCTATTTGCTTTCTGGTGGCGTACTGTGACCCGGAATATGCTGATGCTCGTGGGGTGATGTCAAAGGTGTTGCGAAAGAGGCTGCAAATCATGCACACTCCCCTCGCCCACAACGCTCGCCCTCGGGGAAATTCTCTACCACATCCCACATGGCGAGGGTGCGCCGATCTTTTCCCCAGTGTATGTCGTCGTGGAGCTCCTTGGAGATCGAAATGGTCGCGTCTACATCATAGAAGACACTGATATGCTGCCCACCAATCTCGAGAGCCGACTTTAAATATTGAGAAGCGAAAGCCGCCGCGTCTTCTTGCAGTATGAAGTTAGTATAGAATTCGCCACCTTCTGCCTGCTTGTGGGAGAATTTGCGAATGGAGTAGATGGCGCTGGTGGTAATCTTGTCGAGAACATCTTTGGGGGCGGAGGACTTGATGAACCCGCTCAATGAGACTGAACATCTGAAATGTTGAACAGGGCTTGGGGTATATATTTGATTAGCCATGGTGCTATCGATGTTGTCAGAGTGGGAGGGCGAAACGGTTGTACAGATTGCATGGTCGAAGGCGGAAAGATATCGATATCTATGGCGAGGAGAGGTTGGTGCTTGCGGATTTGATGACACCATGATTAGAATAGGGGATTGTTTTTATGTGAATGGTTTGAGTGGGTGAGGAATGTTGTGACAGCAGCACAAAATTTGCGTGAAAGAGTAGCCGACCTCGTGGTCCTGGATCGCTCCAGTAAGTTATTTCATATCACTCACCTTATATAATAAATTACTAGACATAGTTTTAGACATAGATTTACATTTACACGCCTATGCTGCGCGTTACAGTTTGTCTTTTGATATTTTTGGGTCAACGTTTTCTAGAGGTCGCTATCTACTGTGTAGTGGACATGGCGCTGAAGGAATTGACATATCATACATTCTAGGCCATCTATGGATTTTTGAATAACAAAACATGCAATATGAATAAATACTTTTGCCAGAATAGAGAGCGTGCGGGTGGGCGTCACATAGGCTGCTCCGAAAGCTCTCGTGTCCGGACTCCAGCAATTAATGACAACCAACAGTATTGAGGTTTTTGGAGAGCACTTTACTTGATTTAGAATTTCACATCGTTCTGAGTAATATCGAACTTGGGTTAGGCGGGATGAGGAGGTCCGGCAACGCTGGGAGATGGCTGTGTGACATCCGCGATCGGAGGAGCCGACTGTATCTAGACGTGAGAGGATGAGAAAGTTCCCTCGACGTAGGACTCTGTCACTTTAGGCTCCCCTGTTCTGTCTCCTAGGTTTACCACAGGCTGTTGTGTTTTCAGACTCATAGGATTTGGCTGCGACGTCTTCATAGACTTGACCCATCAATCCCATGTCATGATGGTATCAGTGTCCATTCTCGGCTCAACTCTTTCCTCTATGACTACAATATTCGACAAGGTAGGTCCAGTCCAATTCTCAGCTCTTGTACTCCTAGTCAGCACCTTCCGCGACCTTCCTAGCTTCTCTCATACTCGCCCGCTGCTTCACGCCTTTGGACAGGCTTGGGCGATATCCCGATCGCATAATCTGTAGGTTTCGGACGACGCTTGTATTTTACTTCATTCCTAGCAGCAGGGGTATTCAATGAATTCGAAGACGAGGGAAGGATTCCCCACTTACCGCTTGTCGAAGGTAAGTGCGGCTTTGACAATGCCAGTGTTCTCGACAAGGAAGCAGAAGTGCTTAACGCTCTAGACCTCGAAGCACTGCAGAGGGGCGATGCTCTTATGGTCAAGGCCAGTGATGCCCAAGCGAGTAGCATACTCTTTCTGGACCTTGGACAGGAAGCTAGGCAATCACTGTATCTTTGTGATCCTCGCCGCTGTGCGACAAGTGCTCGACATCAACTTCCTCGCCGGGTAGGACCCCGAGGAACCCCGGTGGAACCTCGCCACTATAGGTCTTCTGCGGGATCTGGTTCTTAATAGGATCGTTAGAGTAGGGGCGTGGACTGTTATCGAAGGAGAAGCCTTTGCGCGATATATGCAGCAGCTGAGAGGTACTAGTGTGTACTTCGAGGCACCCTGCTGATATTTCAGTAGTCAAGTCGGGACTAAATACTAGGTAGTTTGAATTTCTTCGAGTAGGGAGGTCTCAGATTCCAGATGACCACAGCCCGGGACATACCGTGATCCTCGACCTTCTCCTCAACCTCAGTCGGGATAAAGAAGTTGCAGCCGATACCGTATTAGATGTTGATTGCGTTGCGGTTTTTGCGTATTGGTGCCCACACTTCGCAGAATTTTTCGCCTTGACGAACACGAGATTTGCAATGTGGCCGTAGCTCTTGTTGAATGTGGGGTGGACAGAAACCACTGGACCTGTCTTGACAATGTCCAAGACTTGCTTGAAGGTCCGTCTCTCGTGCAGCTCAGAGAGTTGCACCACTCTCGAGATAGGAGCAACGTGTTCCACCGCAAAAGCTTCATGGCGTACGCGCCAGTCGAACATATTATCTCCCGCTTGCCCATCTGGTTCTGAAGGGCATGTACCTCCTGTAGTCGAAGCTCGGCGAAGACGTCGTACAGATCTGCGATTCGCGGGGTGGGGCGGATAAGGTGGAGTCTGGATATGGAAGTGTCAGCGGAGGATTTAAATATTGGAGCAAAGAACAGAGTAGAACATATCGCTGACCGAGAGCAATACCATGGTGATTATATTTTTGGTTGTTGTGGGTTGACTTGCGGAGGTAGTGGACATATATGCCGCCGTCATAACGGCCAAATGAAGCGCTTCTGGGAGCAGTAGAAACGTCGAAGGAGTTACAGAGGTCGAGAGAGTGGGGTGTGTTGGGAGACAGGTGGTGTTGATGGAGTGAGAAAAGCGGGCGTGGGTAGGCAGTGTGCTTGTCGCAAAACATATCCTCTTGTATGAAAGTATGCTGAATACGGAGTACCTACTGAGCCAGTTAGCCAAAAATAAGAATAAAATGTGCTTATATGAGGCGCGTTGTTGTAGACTTGTTAGTATAGGGTCTAAATGTGGCGTATGCGTAGAGCAATAAAAAAACCGAGGTGGGAATAGCCTAGGACAAAAAAGAATATGGCCAACCGTATTGTCCCCTCCAAGACTTGAACGGCGGAATCGATGTGTGTATGCAGTGCAGCGCAGTGATGATAATGAAATGTATCACTTACCTTTATACCGCTGAGCGATATTAGCTGAACGTTATATGATTGTGGTGCATTTGCAAGTGGGTCGTTTTGACAATAAAATATGTCTAATCTTTAAAGTCAAGTAACCTATATACGTCAACTCCTTAAGTGAAATGGGTAGTTGAAGATAAAGTGGGGCTGTGGGAGCGGTGTTGTGGCGGGGGAGCCTCAGCTGGGCAACGAAATGAACACAAATTTTGACAGGCCCCTCGCAGTCCCGCAACTAAGTTATTCTCAAAGGTAGGAA
The DNA here is from genome assembly GCA_010093585.1 of Melanomma pulvis-pyrius CBS 109.77. Lineage (NCBI taxonomy): Eukaryota > Fungi > Ascomycota > Dothideomycetes > Pleosporales > Melanommataceae > Melanomma > Melanomma pulvis-pyrius. Next base: position 5,996 of record MU002282.1, read on the forward strand.
GATTGGCAAAATGTAATTGTGAAATTATTCGCCAGCAACTGTCTACAGAAAGATTCTAACCTAATGACCTAGCTCAAGGGCGTGTGCCTACTACAGTCACCATAACAAGACATTAAGCAAGCAAAGAATCGTTCCGCGATACAGAAGAGAGTCTGGCCAAACTAAAGCTTCTCACGAAGCCTGCGAGAATGGAGCAAATGGGAATGATGCTACGCTCACACCGCGCAGCTCGGGTGGCGAAGCACCTTGATTACATCAAGCAAATACTGAAGTGATACTGATGACAAGAAGTACCATAGGATCTCCCAAGCCCATAAAGTGCCTTTGAATATGGGGTAATTGGAAATGATACTCTACTCGTACTGTGCGGCTCAGTGCAACTCGCTGATGCTCCGACAGCGTGCTAATGAAAAGATGCTAGCCATTGCTAGCATCCCGATAGATATCTGCGACGACGGAAAAGATAGAGACGGGGTAGACAGAGATGAAGGATGTAGAGAAGTTGTTGTACTTGTGCCTAAGATACACAGCACTACTCGCGCCGCTCCTACGTGAGCACCTGAGTGAGAGGGCCTCTCAGGAGACTCATTGCTATCATATTTCCCAGTATGCAACATGGCCGTTAATGGAAGATGGGAGTCTCGATACCAGACCCATGAGACAAGACGCCTGATGTCGCGCGGAAGCGATGCCCCTCCTGTCTAGTGCCACATGTCAGTACACGTGTGCCTAATGCCGAATATACAAAGCAGATGCCCTGCATTCCAAGATTTCAAGAGCTCAAACTACCCACCCTCTCATCTCCCAGAACACAACCCGTGTTCAAAAGCTAACTGACATCGTGACCATCTCAGGGTCCAAACTCGAAGCGGGCTCGCTAGCAGCGCCCCAAGCGAAACTGCGGTGAGCATCGGACCCCTGTTGCAGCGCGGCGCCCCTCCAAAACATATTGCGAAGCTCCCTCCACCATCACACAATACTCCTCCCTTGCTCTGCCAAACGCTCCCTGGACTCAGACACAGGTCAATTGGGAGTTCCTCAACACTCAGACTCCTTCCTTCTGTCCTCGATCTTCGAGCACGGAATCTACAATGGCAGCCGCAGCAGCCATCTACCCCCCGCTGAACCAGCGACCGCTCAAAAACACAATCGTGCTATTCGATGTCGACGACACGCTCACGATTCCTCGTCTGGTATGTTTGCTGCATTCTCTCGCCCTCAAATCTCACTCTAGCTGCTCAAACTTCAACATCTCCCACCATGTTTAGTCCCAGCTAACAACACCCCAGCCCGTCACCCCCGAGATGCTCCAGATCCTCTCTGAGCTCCGTCACAAATGTGCCATCGGGTACGTAGGTGGCTCGGACCTCGTGAAGCAGCAGGAGCAGCTAGGCACCAGCGAGGTCAACGTGACGTCGCTCTTCGACTTCTGCTTCCCCGAGAACGGACTCTCAGGGTTCCGGTTGGGCGAGAAGCTCCCGAGCACGAGCTTCATTGGCTGGCTTGGGGAGGAGAAATACAAGTCTCTGGTCAAGTGGTACGTTGAACCAATCCAGAATTTGAGTAGGCGCCTCGCTCTCCTTCGTGGAAGCCCAAGCTTCGGCTTTAGCTGGCAAAAGGAAGAAAGAGAGGGGTGTAGATTGGCAAAAAGACGAGTACTGATCTCATTCGTCGATAGGCTCCTCCACTACATCGCCGACCTCGACATCCCCATCAAACGCGGCACCTTCGTTGAGTTCCGCAACGGCATGATCAACGTCTCCCCCATCGGCCGTAACGCCTCCACCGCCGAGCGCAACGCCTTCACGGCCTACGACGCCGAGCACGGCATCCGCCCCAAGATGGTCGCCGCGTTGCAGAAGGCGTTCCCAGACTTCGGCCTGACGTACTCCATCGGCGGCCAGATCTCCTTCGACGTGTTCCCCACAGGGTGGGACAAGACGTACTGTCTGAACCACGTCGAGGCGGAGAAGAACAGGCCTGATGGCGTCGAGTACACAACGATTCATTTCTTTGGCGACAAGGCGTATGAGGGGGGCAATGATTGGGAGATTTATAGCGATGACAGGACCATAGGCCACAAGGTCAAGAATCCTGAAGATACGTACAAGCAGATCAAGGAGCTGTTCTTCTGAGTGCCAGGGGATGGATTGAGGGGTTCTACTAGATTTATGCGGATGTCTTTGATAGTATGGTTCATGAATCTGTCGATGTGTTAGAGGGACTTCGTCGGGAACAGTTGGGAGCCATGGCATGGCGTAGCATTGAAATAGCATGGCGATCACGAATATGATTAATAGACCAAGATTTCCCTTTCAATCAATAAATGCTTGCAACCATGAACAAGATCCAAATGTGTAAGTAGCACGAACCTCACACCTCACACATTGGAATAGAGGTAGGCAAATTGATCAGACGAGAGAGCCAAAGGCCGCAGCCCACATCCATTACGTCCACTAAGTGAATCGGTTAACCCATAACGTCCTGACGTTCTCACATCCATGACCTTCACTAAAAGAGAACCTGCCAATCATGCCATGCAGAAACATGAGACGTCCGCCATATATTCGATGCGTTGAATGCATGACCCGCTAACGAGGCTTTCATATAGACAGTAACCGAAAAGATTTGTGCCGAAGCGTAAAGAAATTGAACCAAATCATCAACCCAAGATAATGGAATGATTCGATTATCAGATGGGAGAAGACGGGGGAGCTGGAGGGGCATCATGAGTCCGTAAGACTTCGCCATTGATTCTACCGCTAGCATCCATCCGTCTCTGTCTCTCCTCAACCTCACGTATCAAATCCTCTGGTGACAATGTCATCATCACCGGCTGATAACCCCCTACAACTGTGTTAACAATGTTTTGTAGACATCTGGACGATGATCAACCCCTGGAGCTCAATTTGGCCTTGCTAGTGGCAAGAGCAGCGGAAAGACCGAACTGCGTGGGAATACCCTCAACACGGTGCGTCGAGTTGATGTTCTTGACAAGTGTGATCTGATAGCACGATGCAGTTCCCTGACGCGAGGCAATGGTCGAGTAGGCGAGGAAGAATTCCCAGATCTATTTGTGTTAGGATAGTGAGAGTCAGAGAAGGTGAGACACTTACGCGGAACCAACGCTTCCCATACTTTCCAGTAACTTTCTCCTTGTTGCCAATCCAGTTCCTGTACCACTTCCAGAGAGTAGCCGAGTAGTGGACACCGACGGTATCAATTGCCTTAACTTCGAAACCGGCGCCCTCGAGCTTGTCGATGACCCATCCCAGCGGGGTGGAAGCATCGGCACCGGGGAAGACGTACTTGTTCATGAAGAGTCCCCAGGTGAGATCCTCAAACTGCCAGGCCTTGCGAAGACCGGCGATCTGGAGGAAGAAGACACCGTCATCATCAAGCATGTCATAGACCTGGCTAGAGAAGCTGGAAAAGTGACGCACACCGACGTGCTCAGCCATCTCGAGACAAGTGATCTTGTTGTAGCGACCCTCTGGGACAGGAATGTCGCGGTAGTCCATGCACAAGATCTTGGATTGGCTCTCCTCAATGCCGGACCTCCTCAGGCCGTTGTTGCCCCAGGCAGTCTGATTGCGACCAAGAGTAATGCCAGTGACATTTGCGCCGTAGTTGACGGAGGCGAATTTGGCGAGGGTACCCCAGCCACATCCGATGTCGAGCATCCTGTCACCCTTTTGGGCACCGATCTTCTCGCAGACAACGGCAAGCTTGTTGTCCTGTAGCTGCTCAAGCGTCTCCTCACGGTTGATATCAGAGATAATTCCAGAAGTGTAGATCATGCGCGGGCCAAGGAACCAGCCGTAGAAGTCGTCGCCACGGTCGTAGTGGTCGCGGACCTGCTCCTCGTCTACATGTTTGTTAGCCTAGGTTCGCACGCTTTGTCTTGTTTACAGTAGAAATGAGAGCAGAGGGAGGGAAGAAACAAACCTTGTGACCTGGTGTGCAACAGCATCTCGGGAACCATGCCAGTGAGGAAGTGCTTGATCTGTCCCAAGGTAAAGCGGAAGTTCACCCAATCGTGCCTCAACTCCAGGATCTCGAGAGCGTCGCCATTGAAGTCCACGTCGCTGTTGAAGTACATCTCGTAGAAGGTCTCCATGGGGATAGTCGTCTTGCCGTGGTACTTTTCCCTGTCTTCCGCCTTGTGGAATTTGAGATAGTGCTCGATGGGCTTGCCTGGGAGCTTGGCCTTCTCGTTCTTCCGAGGGGCGTACTCAGACGTGATGATCCAGAAGGCACCAAGGATTGGCAAGTCCAGAATCAACGCGAAGAAGACCCATGTCTTGAAGCCCCCACCGACCTTCCAGGCGAGGTAACCCGGAACAAGAGTGAGCAGCGAGATGAGGGCCGTATTGTTGAAGTGGTTGGAGCTGGCGCCATCTGCAGGCAACGGGGCGTTTGGGATCGCTGGGTACTGTTGTGGGCCCAAAATCAGCTTGCGGTCTCTTCATCTCGAGGCTCAATGGCTGGCGGGGCTGTTATCTCAACTGTGAAATTCATGGTACATACCGAGGTGGTCTTGACGCCGCAATCGAAAGGGGGGGTCGCGGGAGACAGCGCAGGCGGCGTGGAAATCCACTCAAAGCTGGACTCTGCGTCTGGCTTGCTCATCTTGGGCGGTGGTGTTGAATTTTGAAGAAGGGACGGAGCGAGATAAAAGGTGTGGACGCAACTGCCAAGCAGGGACGGCGGTGTGGAGCTTGGACACTAAGCGAACTGAGCTTCCCAGCAAGGGGTGAAGGTCCGTTGCGGCTAGCTCCAGACTCGCGGATACGTAGGCATACGTGTACGGTGTGGAGCATGTGAATGGCTGGGAGAAATAACGGTGCGATAGTATCTATTGTCTTGACGCTTCTTCGTCTGCCAGCAGCAACTTCTTGATGCGATCCATCATCTCCTTCGTAACCCCCGCCTTCGCCAGATACCCCTCCACGCTCCCATATTTGCTCTCCATGTGCTCGTGGACTTTCCTTACCATGTTGGACGGCACGTTTGCAAACTGCTCTGAGAGCCCAATCGTCGCAATCTCCTTTATCCTAGCCTCCTTCTCCCCCTCGAGCTCTGGCCCCGAGCGCAGGTAGTCTTTCTCGACAGCGTCCACGTCCACGCCAAGTAGAAATAACACGAGCATGACCGTCAGCCCCGTGCGATCCTTCCCCTGCGTGCAATGAATCATGAGGGGCCAATTCTTCTCGTCCGAGTACACCTCAAAAACCTCTCTCACCTCCTTGGTGCACACGTCCATGGAACTGGTGGCTAGCCCGACGAGCCCCATCGCCTCCATGCTCGGAGCAAGGATTTTGATGGCGTCGAGCCGATACCCAAACAGCATCAAGCTGATTAGTCGAAAGAATTCCATCCAGGTCAATTTGGATATGAGCATACGGGAGAATGCCGAGCCATTGAAGTTGATGTCGTAGTAAGTGATGCCGGGAATCTTCAACGGCCCCGCAACAGCTTCGTTTGATTGAGGAATGGCAACTGAAGCTTTGATATGGGCGTCCCGCTTCTGTGCTTGTTCGATATGCTCAGTCCTACACAGCATCAATTAGCAAAATGCACTTCCTAGAACACAATAAATCCTACTTGGTACGAAGATCGATAATACTTCTCAAGCCATATTCCTCTACCAGGCTCTGCCTATCGCGCACTGTGGCCTCATCTATTCGAGTGAGCATAGTCTCACACTACGCACAATGTTTATTCACCTGGCCTGGCCCCACGAAACAACATTCCAGTTCTTAGCCGTCTATAACAATATCAGTTATCTAGTTCAATCTCAATACCATATACTGGAGAAGGAGGTCCACTTTAAGCCTGTGACATCATTGATGAATACGCCAACATCTCGAAAGTTCGGAATACTCTTCGGCGGCGAGAGCGAGGTGCCCATATCTCTTTTAATGATAATTGCAGGAGTCTAGAAAGTCTAAAAAGGTTGTCGACATTTTCAGAGCGTCTCATGAAGAGAAATGGCTCTGACGTCGACGTCGTGCTAACCTTTTGGGGGCCACTAGCAATTCAGGCTTCATTTCCAGGACCGAAGGATTATGGCCTTCATCTCCCTAAGCTCAACGCTCACGCGTTATGTTGCGTGATTCTCAGTTCAAGTCATGAATGCGAACGAATAGAAAAAAGAAGATCGTATGTATGGGTGAGTAAGGAAAGCATTGCAGCGCAAAAGCCGGCCGAGTGGTGCTTTGTGACGACGGTTGGCAACGAAGCCCAATCCTTTCGCGCATTGAAACCCTCTTTGGGACTACAGCGTCTGCAAAGGGCCAGCTGATATATTTCCGTGCCGCATTCAGGTCCGCATAGCCAATTATGGGGACGCTTCACCTCGCGATCTTTAGGTTGTCGATCGCCAGGCCTAGAGGAGCAAGGGCTGTGTGGTGGTGGCGGGCGCGAACGGCCACACGGACAGGATGCGGAGTGACATCATGGGGCTACCAAACACCACCTCCATCATCATCCTTAGCCATGTCTATTCCCTGGGCTGTCACTGTCGTCCGCATCTCCCGCTGGCTCTCATCAGACCGCACCTACAACTATCGTTCTCCTCTGATACCCCTTGAAACTGGCACACCCCAAGCCCACAGCCATAGAATCGTGAGCTCCAGCGCATAATCATGGCTACCCAAACACAGACGGCAGCAAACGATGCTAACAACCGACCACTGAAGGATGACCTCGAGTTGAATACGCCAAAAGCGCAAACGGGCATGCGCTGCCCGGATCCCTCGGCTCATCACAAGACAAAGAACAGCGCCCTCCAAGATCAGGCATCAGCTGCAGCCCTCCACAGCACCAGAGAAACAAAAACTCGGGAGCCCTTAGCATCTGACGGCAAGCTCTCTTCTGCAAGTGCGTCTCACAGTCATACTACTATTTCGCTCACGAACCCGTTTCTGACAGTTTCCCATAGGTGCCGCAACCAGCCTAAAGCACGCCAGAGCCCAGGACCTGCCCGGCTACCCAATCGTCGGAATCGACGCTCGTTCATCGGCAGGTACTGCAGCAAATATAGCCCACGCGAACCAAAAAAGTCCCGAGTGGTGGAAGCCTGAGCACTCTACAGCCGCAGGCAAGGCTGCTCTTTTAGCAAGCGATTACAAGCCAGCACCGATGTGGCAGCCCGAGGCCAGTGCGGCAGGTTCAAAGGCAGCATTGCTTGCACACAAAGACGGCGTCAAGACGCATCTCTGGACACCAGGAGCAAGTGCTGACGGTAATTCCGCAGCGAATATCGCCATGAGGAAGAGGACCCCGGAAATGGATCAGAAGCACACGAACAAGCCCAATGGCGCCCTCCTTGCAGCCACTGGGGCGGTCTCAAACTCTGGACGAAAGCGTGCACAGTCGACTCCTGCGGGTCCACTATATCCCGACTCCGCAAACTCCGCGAGGAACGCCCTGAGTGCAGCTACAATGGCTGCTAGCCCTTCAATGAGAGCCGCAAAATCGCAATCACCTCCTGCCCCCCCAAATTCAAACCGAACTGGGTCTGGCGCAATGGAAGCCGCTCGGATACAACATTCGAAGAGCATATCGAGAGACATGTACACATCGAACCCTCCAGTTGCCCTGGAAGTGGAAGAGAAGAGACACAATGATGCACTTCGAGCTTCGGCAATATCCATGGCGAAGAAGATGTACGATGTGCAGCAGAATAACATCGACCAAGCAGCTGGTCGTGCTTCGAAATCGCAGGCGCACTCCGGCGCAACCTCAGCTCATAGCCAGCAACAACAGCATAGTAGCGATGTGGATATCAAACAACAGGCAATGCAATATATTGGTATTCAGGAAGCCGCTCAGAAGCTTGCAGCTGAACGACTAGCAAAGATTGGCCCCGACGAGAACGCCGCATTCCGAAGTTATTACGGCTATGAGAAGCCTCGCTCAAAGCTTACTATGCGCCGTGGTCGTGATCGTGCCTCTAGTAACCCCGAACCTAATGACTCGTCGGATGATGATGATTTGCGGTCCAGGCGAATTCGCTCACAGATGTCCCAGCTCAACCAGACGTTGGCGGAGGTCGATGCCAAGAAGCAAGAGCAAGATCGCAAGAACCTCATTGCAGCTGCAGAACGCAAAGTTCATGCTCAAATGCTAGGCATGGACAAGAAAATATTCGACGATACAGGCAAGATGTCACCAGCTATGATCGAGGAGTGGGATGCCAAAGCCAGAGCAAAAGCCGCCGCTAACAGCGAAACTCGTATGGAGAACCATGGCAAGATACACATCGGACACGGCAAATATGTGGACCAGGCAGACGTCGACGCGGTTGCTCAAGCTAGAATACAGCCCACTCTAGACGAGATCACTGAGAAGACCGAGAAACGAAGAGCGGAAGAGGAGGAGCAGCGACTGGATCTGGAGGAGAAGAAGCGCCAAGCTCAGGCTGAGAAAGAACGTGCAGCCGGGCTCAAGTCTGAAGAGAAGCGCATCAAAGGTACGGTTTTGTTGCTGTCGTCCCAAGTAACACGAGACTAACAATCCTTAGATGAGGTGAAGAAGGCCATTAAGGCGCGTACGACGGAGGAAAAAGCTGCGGCGAAGCAGGAAAAGGAGGCCGAGAGGGAGAAGAAAACAGAGGAGAAACGTACGCAGAAGGAAGAGAAGCGTAAATCCAGGGAGATGGGAGTTCTTGGTACTGGTACAGTTGCTGGTGCTGCTGCGCCAGCAACCGTCACCCCTGATGTTCCCACGGCCACTGAGGAGCAAAACGACGATCTTTATCGCGACCAAACTCCTACCCAAGTCTCACATACGGCAGAACCCGAAGCCTCGAGTCCCGTATCTCCTACCTCGCCTACATCTCCAACCTCACCGAGGTCTGACTCCAAAGGTCTCAAGTCTTTTCTAAACAAATTCAAGCGACGCTCCAAGCATTCGTCCGCCAGCGCCGACAACGATAAACCCGGCTTCATTGGTGGTGTCGCCCTCCGAGAATCTTCCTCTGCTTCACATCAGACATCTGTCCCGTCGAGCCCAGCCCCTGAACCGACCCAGAGCTCTGAGCGTCGCTACTCGGATATTTCCTCTATCTCGAGCGGTCGGGCAAGCTCAGAGAGGATAGGCCGCGTCCCGCAGCGCACTGTCAGCGGACTGAGTGCGGTATCGGGGAATACTGACTTCGAAGAGGCGAAGGACGATTTCGACGAAAAGCTTGCCCCCCCAGTCAGCTTTGGGACTGCGGATGCGGAGGCTGCGCGCAAGGGCAGCCCGAATCGAGATTCCAAATTTCACGAAGTTGGAATCTAGTCTCCGGAAGAGGGCATGAATGAAGGGATGAATTCAGTTGTTGAGATTCTTACGCGTCTAAAGTTTGCGCGGCACGGGGTTTCTTTCTCGGGCGTCGTGGTCTTGCGGCGCTCTCTGTTTGACACCGCTTTTGGCTGTTCACGCAGGCAGTGGCAAGGGAGCAAATATAAATATGGCTCAAGGAAAACAGGCGGTGGGACTGGTTATTGACCAAGGGTTCTCTTTGAGGAGACGAGCGGCGGCTTTCTTCCTTGTTCATTCCGCAACCCTTCATAGTACATTTAACGATTCGAAGTTTGAAATAAATAGTCACATGTTCTATGCCTTGCTAATACCTTTGAGCACCTGTTAAGCAATGTTAGAGAGCCGCCAAAATAGATCAACTCGGCCCTACTGAGTCCCATTGTATCTACAGGCGGACTCGTACGAATTCCAGAAGTTTTGCATCGAGAAACGACAGGATGGCGTACCGATCATAACAGGAGTGCTATTGCAGCGTCCAGATCGCATCGCAGCCATCCACGTCACACTTCGGCGGTGCTCGCTGGGCCGCATCGGCGACACCTCATACAAATGTTCCGCAGCGTTCGCCCTCTCCCGATCCCGGCCTCTCCTTGCTGGGCCGTAGATTGAGCGATGCGTTGGATGCCCAGCTTGAACACGACGTCGTGGACGTCCACCAATGCTCTGGGCTTGTCGGCAACAGCCTGGCCCTCAGTGCTGTTCAGTGTCGCGGCGTGTCTCCTCATGGTCAGGCGCAGCTGCGGCGACGCCGGCGAGCTGGCCTATCAGGAGTCCTGCTGGCACGATCCTGCTGGGCTGCAACTGTGCCGCGGTGGGGTGTTGCGCCTTTTGCGGCGCGGGTGCCGGGCTCTCGATGTCTGGCGGCTATGTGGGAGGGCGAGTTCTGAGGTCTGCGAGAAATGTGAATGTCTGAAGGGACGGGCAGAGTGAATAGGCAACTGGAGCAGTTCCATCGAGGCGGGGAGCTCCTGCACCGCCTTCGCCAGGCTAGCCGCGAGGGGCCTCCCCGTCGATCGCCATCCATGCAGGCTTCCTTAACACGTCAGAAACACGCATTCCCACCACCACCACCACCCCCCCGACACTCCCCAGCGCCGCCAACCCAGGACGCCGACATCTCCCATCGCACAAGGAACTCTGCTCAGCGCCCCAAATGGACGCCCGCCTGCTCCGTTGATAGGCGCACCCAACTCCGCATATGGGAAACAGGCCCAATCGCAACACTCTCTCTAGCCGCGCTGGTGCGAGGTTGACGTCGAAAATTCCCACTCCCACTGCCGACCCGGCTCGACTGCAGTAGCACCTGGCCGCGTCTCCCCCTCCTCCCCCTCGAGCAGCGGAAATGTTAAGCTCCTCCGAGCCTCGACGTCGAAAGAAGGACCCCGACCGCGAGCGCAGCAGCCCCAAAAAGGACAAGGATCGCGACAAGGACAAGGACGAGAAACGGCACAAGAGCAGCAGGTCGTCCCGACCATCGTCGCGCAGGACCCGATCATCGACTTCAACCTCGACCCCCGTCTCCATCATCAAGGACGACGACGGCGAGCCTTCGTCGAAGGAGCGCGTCCGAACGCCGTCATCCCAGACACCCCGATCGATCAGAATGGCCATCGTTCCCGAGATGGAGCGGCGGGGCTCTCTGGGCTCACCGAACGGCTCCAGGACGAGCCTGGGAGTGTACCCTACCTTCTCGAAGACCCACAGCAAGGAGAATATCTATTCGAAATCGGAGCTCGCCGAGCGCATGAAGTCGGCCTTCACCCCAGTGGCCACCGACGTCAGTGACAGGACCGAGGGTCAAGAGAAGGAGAGCAGCTCCCCCCCGGCCCCGACGAGAGCACCCCCTAGTCCCCCTTTGACCGCCGTTACAGCAACGGACCTGAGGAAGACGGCGAGCGCGAACAGCATGCGGCGGAACAACTCGGAGGCACTGCATAAGGAGATGGAAGGAGGCAGGCGCAGCGTTGACAGTGGCACCCGCCTCACCCCTGAGCCACGATTTGCAGCTTCACGCTCCAGCGTTCGTGAAGTCCAAACGGGCGTGGATGGGACAGACCTAACGTCCACGACCGAAGGTTCGGAGCCCAGCACCGTGCGTGGAAAGTCCCCAGTTCATGCCCAACCCACAGTGCGATTAGCAAGTCCGGCCAACGCGCGACCACCAGCAAGGGCGGCATCGTCCAGCGCCAGGCCCCTCTCTCGTCAGGCCTCGCAAGTTACGCAATCAACAGATTCAAATGCCACATCGGTAGCACCAAATCAACAGACTGCTCGGAATCTGGCTGCACCATCCCCTACTCACTCCGAGGTTTCTCCAGCATCAGTAGTTGATTCTTCACCGCGGACCCCGACTCAACACTCAGTCCTTCCTTCGGTAATATCCGTTCAGAAGGACAGGCCGGCTACGGTGGAGATAATCACCGATCCCATATCACGTGTGCAATCAGCATACACAGACTACTCCGAGACTGATTCTCCCATGACACCGCCTCCACCGCCTCCACCCCCAATGATGATGGAACCGCCCCGCGTGGATTATCTCCTTCAAAATGGAGGTCTTCCTCGCCCAGTCCCGCGGAGTCTACTGGCCGCGATCGACGGTGGGCCCATCGCCGCCTACTCCCAATACACATCACCTCGCGTTAGCGGAGCGCAAGAGCACGACGTTCGGGCCTTCTTCACGCCACTTCAAAAGCTTCTTGACGACTACACCACCGTCATGGACACGAATGGCTCTCTGGCAGTAGCCACTGGCTATCGCTCCGTCGCACGCCGTCTTCTTGACCGTCTCGAGGCTGTCTTTGCTCGAAACATTTCCTCCGAATTTTGCCAATGCATCATGTGCCTTGATAATCCCCTCGGTTCAGTCAACGAGGACGAGGCAGGCGTAAATTGGGGAGAAATTCTCGAGCTTGTTTCGGGTCGTTGTGATCTACCAAGTTGGCCGCCTTTCGATCACAGCACTACCAATGGCTTGGGCATAACTGACCTTGAAGCTCCTTGTCAGCGCATTGACGTAGATGTGCCAGACCAGTATCGTGAGCACTACCAACAGCAATCGCGAAAAACGAAGGTTACTGTGCAATCCTGGCTTTCTAATCAGCACGACGTTGCCCCTGAAGATGCCGACGAGGAAACTCTGACGTTTGCAATGCTCACTCGCCTCGAACAGTCCAAGCGACCGCTATTCTATGCGCTTCTGTATGGCCTAGACAAGCTTCCTAATCCACGGACACAGCCTGTCGCTGATGCCGGTACACCGCCAACCATTAGCAAAGCTGCGCTTGCTTTACAACGTCTCTATCGTCTTTACTCACCTCCCCGTGATCAATTGGTCGTCATGTACCTCATCCGCAACCCGGAAAAGCATTCCATTCTCGCCACGCTATCGGCAGTCACAAAGCAGGAATGGGAGATTCTGGTTTCTGGTCGCTTCGACGGCTTCCTATGGTCTGGAGCAGAAGACATTGGCAATATTAGCTCGCCACCTCCAGGAGTATTTTCTCGCGGCCCGTCCCGTGGACCATCCGGGCAGATATTCCCGGACGGCGGACCTCAACGCTTTGCCTCTCCCGCTGTACCAGGCCAATACACTCCCTTCAGCCCCGGTCCTTCTCCACGTCCTGGCTCTACCCGACCAGGCTCGACCCGACCAGGCTCTACCCGACCACCAGGACCAGCACCCGTTCAGGTGGATGAAGACACCGAAATTGCTGTTCTCGCGGAAATCGAAAGGGAAATCTTCCTCGGCATGGAAGCTATGGAAGACGCATTCGAACATCTGCATAACTCGGCCGAGGTGATTCGTCGTCGGCTCCGCGAGCGTGGTGCTGCACTCGCCATGGTTGCGCAAGTGAGACGTGGGCCTGCGAACGGAATCGAAGTCAGAATGGACACACCGGCGGGCCACCGAGGCGTGGATCAGGATGGGGAGAATCTCGATGATTTGAGGAGCGAGATCGGCCCAGATGATTCGGCCAGCAACATATCGCACAACAGGAGGGGACGGGGCCACAGGAAGGCTAGAAGAACGCCTGCGCCTGTTGAGGAAGAGGTGGAAGAGGGGAGTTCGCTTGCTGAGAGGGTTCGGCGCAGGTATTAGGAGTAGCAGTGGATGAGATTTTAACAGCATGGCGAGGATCAATGTGCATTTCGACTACGAAGTAGTAGCGGCGTTTTAGGGATGTGGATTTCGGAGTCCTGACTTTGGACACACAACACACAATGTATGGGCTGGATAGGAAATGGGAAACGATGTGCAACAGGCTTGTTGGTGACGGCCGCTGAATATGGATACCCACCCTTGACTTTAGAGGGAAGTTATGATGCTTCTCTTCTTGGTTGAGTAGTCGTCTTTGCTTTGCGATTTCAGGTGCTAGAGCTCTTTTTTTCTTTTTTCTTGAGAAAAGAGTATACTTTCCTCAGATGCTCCTCCTTGGTCTTTCTGTAGTTTAGCATGTCTACTTCCTTTATTATGACGCCGAATATGAATCCACTATCAAGTCTTGTGAAGAAGGAAGGATTAGAGGTGCGGTGATGAACATGTCGACGACAAGGATGATTTGAGACGACGCTCATGAACTATGGACATATTCTCCATGCCGCCAACGTCAGACATCTCGGCACTGTTGCATCCTGCTGGCCCCAGCTGGGCGACCTCGATGAGTCGCCACTCTGACCGGTGAGGTGTCCAGCTGCCAACGAATCGTGGCGGCGGCTCTGCGAAAAGGCGAAACGCAGCTACCCCTCCAGCTTGTGCAGGTTGCCGGTGCAACGCCAGGCATTGGCGGGCATGCGGCGTGCGAGGCGTAATGATACTTGGGCTCCAATGGTTTGCGCTGGATACCGCGAGCACGGGAATGGTATTGTATACTGTAATAGTCGCATACTTGGGGAGGAGAGGGTGAAGGGACCCCCTGTCATCTTTGGACGCGCCGTGGCATGCCAGCAGCGCCCATCCATGATGCATGACAACGGACGGAGTCAACAGGCCGTGCCCAAATCTAAATTATCGCCAGTCCCAGTCGCCCTTAACTCGACCAGCTGCCGCCTCGCCTCCTCTGAGAAATAACCCCGACGCGCCGATTGTGTGGTTGGCAATCAATAAAGCCCTGGGGGATAGACAGCAAATTGTAAAATAGAGCGTCAGCCGCCACCGGCCTCTCTTTGTTTACGCATCAACACACCGACTCGAGGTTGCGAGGTTTGCGAGAAAAGTTGAGGCGTCATAGAGCCGGCGAAGAACAAGGCTACTGTGGACACGTCTGCCGCCCGCGAGCAAAAGAAGAGAATCCGGGAAATTGTCACAGAGCAATGTACGTGTTTTCCATGTCCGTATGGGAGAACGGATAGGATGGAATGAAATTACGGTAGACGTCGGAGCTAACCTCCGCTGCCAGCAGTGACAGCACCCACGACCACCCTCTTCCCTTTGTCCCTACTCCCTCACCGCTCACCACCCGCGAAACGTGCATTCACCCTCGCCGTTGCATCCTCGCCCGCATCCAGCACCCCGCCCCGTCCCCCTCGCTCTCGCCCTCTCTCGCACTCCGCCGCGAACCCCCGATCCGTGCGCTGAGACAACTGCCCGCAACGGCCCCGCCTGCTGCCCGCCGAAACAATTGTACAATACTGTCGCATAGAACACGTTCCAGAAATGTCGGGGGACCTCGTGAGCGGGACCGTTGACCCGGCGGAGCTGTACACGAAGCAGCAATGCATAGGTAGGAGCTTCCACGCACATGCAAGCGCCTACGCGCGCACTGGAATGGATACTGACAGCTTGCTTCAGGCGGAGGGAGCTTCGGCAAAGTATACAAAGGGTATGTCTCTCCACAGCGCCATGTCTCACGCTTCAATTGTTCTAACACGGCGCAGCATCGACCGCCGCACCGGCCAGCTCGTAGCCATCAAGGTCATTGATGTGGAGAATGCCGAGGATGAGGTGGACGACATCATCACCGAGATATCTATTCTGTCGGGCATGAACTCGACCTATGTCACCAAGTACTATGGCTCGTACCTCCACGGCTCGGATCTCTGGATTGTCATGGAGTTCTGCTCCGGCGGAAGCTGCGCCGATCTCATGAAGCCAGGCCCCATCAGCGAGAATGAGATTGCTATTATTCTCAAGGAGCTTCTTATGGGCCTGTCATATTTGCACGACGACAACAAGCTTCATCGAGATATCAAAGGTAGTAATCGCATTCTCACATGTCCGTCACAGCGCTGACTTGGCTACAGCCGCCAATATTCTCGTGGGCGCCAGCGGACAGGTGAAGCTTGCCGATTTTGGTGTGTCCGGCCAGCTCTCTGCGACCATGACGAAGAAGAATACATTTGTTGGAACTCCGTTTTGGATGGCACCAGAAGTCATCAAGCAATCCGGGTACGACCACAAAGCCGATATCTGGTCCCTCGGCATCACAGCGCTCGAGATGGCGAATGGCGAGCCTCCATATGCAGATATCCATCCCATGAAGGTTCTCTTCCTGATCCCGAAGAACCCATCGCCCCAATTGGCTGGCGCCTTCTCCCCACAGTTCAAGGAGTTTGTCGACCTCTGTTTGCGAAAAGATCCCCGAGACCGGCCATCAGCAAAGGCGCTCCTCCAGCATGGGTTCATTCGGAAGGCCGGAAAGCCCGCTCGCCTCCAGGAGCTCATTTCACGATATCAAGACTGGCATCTCAGACACCCGAAATCTCAAGATGATTCGGGCGACGAGGCCACGCCGCAGAAGAAGAACAAGCCTGTGAATGAGGATTTGTGGGATTTCGGCACCGTTCGCCCAGTAAACGGAGTGAGGGGCATGGGTCTCAAGCCTATGAACGATGCCGGCGCAAACGCTCGCAACGCCTCTCCAGTGCGGAAGCAAGTTCCAAATCAGCGAGGATGTGGAGATGAGAATAGGGGTAGGACGTCAGAAGATACGGTTCGAGCAGGAAGTCCACCACCATCTCCCACTAAACGATTGGCCCGCCTGCAACTTCCCACATCACCAACGGGCACCCTGGGCACGGCCTCCAAGATCCCGCTCCCTCCATCACCGGACAAGAAATCTGCGCAGTTATTTCCTCCTGCAGTTCAAGAGACTCCACGGAAGTCACCTGTGCCAGCACTGTTCTCGCCGCATCCTCCAAGTCGCGTGCTAGCAACGCCATCAAAGCAGACTCCCCAACAGCCACGACGCCAGACGCCACTCGCTCGTGACTACGATGACTACCTCCAACGCTCTATCGCTCAGGATATGGAGAATATGGAAATTACCCCACAGCGGAATCCCACGCCAACCCGAGCGTCGGTTCTTCCACCGATGAACATTCCAATGAGCATTCCGGAAATCCCACCATTTCGAGGCCCTGCGAATGGGGCTGCTAACAACGGCGCATACGCCGCAAACCAGTCCAAGCAAATTCAGCCTCCGGGCCAGAACCAGAACCAGATTCCACGGCCATCTCAAGTTCAAAAACCCCTTCCCCCGCTCGTCGGTCAACAACCTCTCCCACTTCTCACATCCCAAGCGCCAATGCCACCAGCTCATCAGCAGCATCTCCCGCCGTTCAGCGCTAGCCCTACCAACAACTTCAGCATGGCGTCTTCGTCACGGCCGAGCTCCTCGTCATCGAACGATCCCTTCGGCGGTCCTTTCATCGGAGACTGGGTGTTGAAATCCGGCTCGCCAACCACAGCCAATGCTCCCCGCGCCATCGGTCCCGGCAGCAACAGCAAACCCTCTCCCATGTCCCGTGGTTCCTTTGGCCGTCCGAAACCCGTCCCGCACAACACGATGCCCACCACCCCATCGTCTCCAACGCCTCCAGTCGAAATCACCGCGCTGACCGGCGTCGTCGTGCCCGCCCTCGACGCTGCCCTCAGCCGCCGCTCCTACCACCTCAACCTCAAGAACAAGCAAGAGAGCACGCAGGCTATGCGCGACCCGCAGGGCTTCCTGGAGCGCAGGAAGCAGCGGCAGGACTGCCACGAGCGCGTCAGGCAGCTGGTGACCGAGATCAGCGATCGGTTCAAGGAGCTCGACCAGTGGGATATGCACGGCGAGGTGGGCATGGGCGGCGAGGTTGCCGGGTTCCTCGAGGGGTTCCTGGAGGAGGTCTTGGTAAGGGTTGAGCCGGCCGATGATTGAATCGTCACCTGCCGGCACTGTCTGCGTATCGACGAGGATGTCTAGGCTGGCGGTGATGGCGTGGTACACGATGTTATGGTGCTATGTGTTTATGTCGTAATGCAACGGGAGGGAATATGGGCATGGCGTTTTACATGGATGGATGGCGTGGATGGCATGTGTGCGTATTCTGCACTTTTTCCTGTACGGGAGGGGGTGTTTTTTTGTTGCGTCTGCGGACCCATCTATCTACCGGTGTTTTGTCCGTACGCGTGCGGGATACCTACTCCTCTGTCGGGCTTTACCCATGTTACTCTGCATCCAAGGTGCGGTACCCTGTGGGACTGCTTCTTCTTCTCCTTCTTCTTCGTCTTCGTCTTCCCGTCTTGCTCGTGGCTCGTGTCGACGTGATGTGATACCACGGCGTCTACATACCCTCCCGGCATCGTCACCCCAGCATCCAGCATCCAGCTTCCTGCGTCATGCCGCTCAACTCGACGCAGGCCGATCTGAACGGACCGGAGTTTGTACGCGGCAGTGGGAGGTAGGTAGGCCAGCCCTGCAGATGGGATGGATGGATGGATGGGATGGACGGGTGTGTATTCTAGAGTTTGTGGGGTGGGTTTGTAGGAAAGGCTGGGGTGGGG
>MU002283.1:0-23980 GCA_010093585.1 Melanomma pulvis-pyrius CBS 109.77
CTTTTCACAGGTTTTTCTGTTGTCAGCGACTTTTGGTCACCGGCGCCATATAATTTATGCGGGTTTGGTCTGGATTAATCTGCGTACTAGGTGAAAGCGGGAAGTCAGACTGCGCGCTATCATCCTAAGGGATTCCTCTCATTCCTTGATAAATCTATGGTTGTTGTTCCGGTGCGCCGACTCGAACCGCACACTCTATGCAGGTTTGGTCTGGAGATCTACGTACTAGGAGAAAGCTGGAAGTCAGACTGCCTGCGCCATCATCCTAAGGGATTCCTCTCATTCCTGGATAGAGTTGTTTGGTGAAAGATTTGTGGAATTAAGTAATATATATACAATACTTTTGTGCACAAATTGATTTTGACTTAGAGGCGCTAGTTACTCACGTCTTTCACTCACTCGCCGCCGAAGTCGTCTTTTCCTCATTAGGCAGTGACGAGAGTGACAGCTACCTAGACCTGGACATACACCTCAAGAACCAAGCTCCCCCGCTCAGTCCACGAGCGTGCAGCGACATTATCACCTTAAAAAGACACTGCACGAAAATGTAGTATTTGAAGAAGCGCCAAGACCCCAGCTGTTCAACTATCTACATACAAGCGTTCAATCTTACGACCTCCCCATTCCTCCATACCTAGGTGCCATGCTCAAGAACTCCAAAGGTCATTATTCTACAGCAAAAAATGGTATCATCCAGAAGCAAAGATCAGATCCATATTACCCAAGTCCATGTTATGGAAGTCCAGCAACTCATCTATATGTAATGCAACGCCATGATTGCCCACTCAATGCACGTGTCCTACTTGGGTGACGAGGGGTAACAACATTCCTGTCATGACGATGGCGATGTCGGATTTTGTAAGTGCGTGCTGACTCCTCTGGCTCTCGGCGTATCCGTTCGCCGTAGGCTCGTCGTATGCGTGAGAGCCGGATGTAGCTTCGGTCATCGAATGCATTGCCACATATCTGCAAGCGTCAGTTCTTGTTATGCTGGTGTTTACTGAAGTACTTACAGAAAGGTTCCTCCCGAAAATAGCAAGACCCATCCGGTAGTGAAAGTCAAACCATCGTCTCCGCCTAGCCGAGCTCGTCCGAGCGCGTGGACGATTGCCCACGTCATAAGCGCACCTGCAGGGGCAGCCAAACTAAAGAAGACGAGATGAGTGCGTATTGTGCGCTTTGAAAGCCCTTGCTTGAGCAGGACGGAGGTCAACCCAAAGGCCGCTGGAGCCTTGTGAAGCATGATGGCAAAGAAGATGACCAGGGACAGGGATGTAGATGGTGCTGTTGACGAGGCTCCCAATGCGATTCCATCTGCACAGGAATGAATGACGAGTCCGATGGTGGTTGCCGACGACCTAGGTGGGGGCGTCGGCTCTGGTCCTGGGGGCGGAGATGTGTTCATGCCATTGAGACTCACAGCCGACGAATTGTGCGGTCCCCTGCCTAGGTTTGAGAGGGAAATGTGCAACGACTGGTACTTTGCCTTCGCCGGCGCGAGAGCTTCAGGAAGGTGATCGACGAGAAACATTAGAATGAAGCCCAGAATGAGCGACACGCCAATGTACGCGTGCGGGTCCCGGGCTTCCTCGTTGCGGACCTCTTCCTCTTCCTCTTCGGGGCCATGGACTCGGGTGTGCCCTTCTTTGTGGCCCTCAGTGGAGTCGTCGTCGCCGCCTTTCTGAGGCTCAGGTTTCTTTTCTTCAGGCTTCTCCTTGTCGTCCGTCTTCTGCTTCTGCTTGTCTGCTGGACTGCGCGCCATTTCAGGCGTCCTCCTGACGATGATATCCGCCCGAGGAGCCTTGATCGCCCCAACTCTTAGGAAGCTGGTGTCGACGGCCTCGGAGCGTTTGATTGTCTGAAACTCAGTTGGGTGCTTCATGCCCTTCTGCTGGCTCGACACGGTGGCCATCTTGATCGGGGGGGGACGGTTCTCGTGGTGGTGCCCCTGGCGGCCGGCGCTGTACATGGTCTCAATTCCCTCGGGGATGATGACGATGAGCGACGTGCCCACGAGGACGCCGGTGCCGAGGAAGGTTATGACGCGCAGCTGCCGCTGGGAGAGGGCAAAGGAGAGCGGAAGCAGGCCGGCGAGAAAGGAGCTGGACGGCGTCAGGGGAGCCGCAAGGGGGCTACGCGGCGGAGACACGGAGCACTTACGCAATTGCCATGATGGTGCTCAGCGTGAGCAGCATCAAGAGGCCGTCCCACATGGTGAGGGTGTGTTTGTGAGGAACCGCGGCGGGTGCCGGAGAAAGGATGCTCCTACGATGCAAGAAGAGGAAAACGCCACGTGAAGCTTAGGATGCGCTGGCCATGCCGCGATGCCGGTGAGAGTCGAGTCGACGAGCGGGAGAGCGATGGGCGGGCGAAGCAGGACGGCAGCGTTGGGACGGGATGGGTGACGGTCCTGGACGTGCTGGTTGCTGGGGCTGTCCGGCCGCCAACATTTGTTTCGCGTAGCCAAGGATTTGCAAGCCTCGCCGTAGGGCTGAGCCGCACCACTCAACGCGTCGCGCTTTCTCCTCCCTCGACGCGCTCGCTCTCCTCTCGACGCGCCCTTGTCGCTTCCCCGTCTCTCGCAATGGACCGCCTCGTGGATGAATGTAAGACTGCGGCGCACAAGCCCCCCAGACCGCGCTCACCATCATGCAGATATGGCCAGCGCCAACGAGAGCATCCACATCAACTTCACCCGCCCGTCCAGCTCGCCCGCCACGGCCCAGCCCATCCTCGACGAGCCCTTCCACCCGACCTTTACGTACCCCATCTTTGGCGACGAGGAGACCATCATCGGATACAAGGAGCCCAGGATCGATATCAGCTTCCGCGCAAATGATCTCAGACCGTCATTGCGGATAGAACATCAGGGCGAGCTTCCGCTCGCGGGCCTGCTACCAGAGGACAAAATCAAGAAGATTGACCAGGTGTTCAGCGGCATCCTCCCCGCAGGTAGGTTTGCTCGCACGTGGACTCGCTACTGAGACTGACCAGCTGCAGCCACTCTCGAGCCTACCGAAGCTGCACAGGAGCAGGCGAACGGCCCCGACCCGAGCTCGGATTCGTGGAAGCCGCCGGGCAAGAACATACACACGTTCGCGCTGCACGGGAAGACCTACGAGATATGGCGCACCGACTTTACCGACCCAGCCGCAAAGAAGCTCTGGCGGAACATGCAGATCCTGGTGCTGCTGTTTATCGAGGGCGCCTCACTGCTGGAGCTTGATGAAGACTGGAACCTCGAGCGATGGACACTGTACCTGCTATACGAGGTTACTCCCTTGGAAGACTCGTCAGTCTCGCCGTACACTATCGCTGGATTCTCCACCTCATACCGTTACTGGATCTTGCCGACCCTCGAAATCTTGCGCGCCACCAAGTCGCTCCCCTCGCCCCCAGCCAGCAGCAACGGAGACGCCACGACGTCTACTCCCAGTCGCCTTGTTCAAGACCCAGAGTCCTTCCTCTTCACGGAGCGACTGGACCCCTTGGAAGCTCCATCGCGAGAGCGAATATCGCAGTTCCTTGTCCTCCCTCCCTACCAAGGCCAGGCTCTCGGCACGAAGCTCTACGAGACAATATTTGCCGACCTAGTGAAGCAGCCAAGGGTCTATGAGATCACAGTCGAAGATCCCAATGAATCTTTCGACGCCCTACGGGACTTCAATGATATCGTATACCTCCGGAATTTGCCAGCTTTCGCCGCGCTTTCCCTGGCCTCAACTCTACCTCCAGAGAGTCTTCGCAAAGATGCCCCCGTTCCCCGCGATCAGATACTGGGCAACGGCGTTGACCTCACCGCCCTGCGACACGAGACCAAAATCGCCCCTCGACAATTTCATCGCATGCTCGAGCTCCACCTGTTTTCCACGCTCCCGGCCAACAACCGCAACACTGCCCGCATCACACGCAAAGAAAAGGCGAGCAACGAGAATGACCGGAAGTACTACTTTTGGCGATTGGCGATAAAAGAGCGAATCTACCGTCAGAATGCGGACACCCTCGAGCAGTTGGAGGATGCAACAGAACGGGTTGAGAAGCTGGAAGCGGCAGTAAATGGACAACAAGAAGAGTACGAGGAACGACTGCAAGGCATTGCACAGAGGGCAGGATGGAACACCGATGACAGTGAGGCGCAGAATGGGGGGAGCAGTAGCAAGGGCAAGGGCAAGCGGAAGAGAGTTGTGGTTGACGATGAGGACGACGATTGGGAGGACATGGATGTAGCATCTACGAGCTCGAAAAAGGTTAGGAATTGAGTGTTCTCAAAGGGCATTTCGGCGTTTTGGGATTAAGGAGCAAGGTGTCAGATGCCGTTCCATCGGGGCATATGTTCCCCCCCTTTCTTTCATTTCTATCCATTCAAACTATATGCCTTGTCCCAACCCTCGCCTGGACGAGCGGAGTGAATACAATCGCACGTGATAGGATCTCCTATCGGCAATACCTGCCGTCTAGAAAAGTTGATATAGTGGGGTAAAAAACGCCCCTCACCACATTTTTCTGGATTGAGCCTCCCCTCGATCAGGTACGTACAAACCACAGACCCTCGAACGCTTCGCAGCTAACATCGCCCAGCCCTCCACAATGTCAGAACCCAAGTACAACCTCACCGTCCTCATATCCGGTGGGGGCACCAACCTACAAGCCCTCATTGACGCGTGCGGCACCTCAGCCCTACCAAACACCCGCATCGCGCAAGTAATCTCAAAGTACGACCTTCCAACACTTCGCAGCCCCCAGTCCCCATAGGCTCTAACCGTGCCGCCGCAGCCGCAAAGACGCACACGGGCTCAACCGCGCAAAAGCCGCCAACATCGACACCCTCTACCACAACCTCGTCTCCTACAAGCAAAAGCATCCCAAGACAGATGCCGGCACCGCCGCGGCGCGCGCCGAATACGACGCCGATCTCGCAAAGCATATACTCGCGCATGAGCCGCGGCCCGACGTCATCGTCGGCGCGGGCTGGATGCACATCTTCACCGCGGCGTTCCTGGCGCCCATTGCGGCGAGCGGCGTGCGGGTGATCAATCTGCACCCGGCGCTCCCGGGCGAGTTTGCGGGGGCCCGGGCGATTGAGCGCGCGTGGGAGGCTGGGCAGAAGGGCGAGATCAAGAGGACGGGGGTTATGATTCATGAGCTTATTGAGGAGGTGGATGCGGGTCAGGCGATTGTTACGAGGGAGGTGGAGATTAGGGAGGGGGAGGGGTTGGAAGGGCTGGAGAAGAGGATGCATGACGTGGAGCATGGGTTGGTGGTTGAGGGGACGCGGAGGGTGCTGGAGGGGCTGGGGAAGTGAGGGGGGAGGGATGGGGGAAAGATAATGGAGTCAGCGGGGATGTTGCATTCCCGGAGCAGGGCAGAGCAGAGCGGGATGTCTGTCAGTCTGGTTGTCGGCTTCCGATACGGTGCTATTCGCGCCAGTCTCACTGTCCGGCTCAAAAGTGGCCTTCAACCCCTGTGATGTCACGGGAGCCTTACTTTTGATGCAGCATCGACTGCAGTTGTAAAATACAGCATCGTACTAAAAATAGCACCATGTCTATCATGACTCCAGACTCAGCGCCTCTATCTAGATACTCCCTAGATCGGCAGGCTCGCTTTGGGTTGAAAAGGTCTATATTACTACCGTTGTACTACCACTGCTCCTACGTTACATACCCTTCCGACGTACACACCACCACAATGCAGAGAGCTCCATATAAGCTCTCACCCTCAATAACACTATGAGATAAAAAGTTCAAATCCCCAACAGTACAGGGCATACATAGATCAAGACATCACCCCAAACCCTATTCTATCCCGCGGCAACTTCTTGCTCCAGTCTCGCAATCTGCCCAAATATCCAACGTGCCGCATTTCAAATCCATTCGTGCGGCAGCAATTCCGCCGCAAACAAGACACCAGCACGGTGAGCTTTGGGCCTCGGAAGAAGGCACGAGGTGGACGTCTTTCTCGTAGTCTCGACGTCTACGGGCGATGGTTGCGAGTTGAGGAAGCGAGGTTGAGAGAAAAGAGCCCACGGATGGGACTTGCAGCCGCGAATCATGATCGCATTGATGATGCATCTTCGCGGGCAATTCTTCCTAAGCATGAGACTGGCTGTGGCGTGACGAACGTTGCGAAAAGGGCACTGCAGAGTGGGTAGGGCGAACAAGACACCCAAAAAGAGATTAAGTGGGAAAACACGTCAATGCCCTCGAGGCTAGAGGCTGTATCTTTGGCGATGACTGTGCGACTTGAAGTCGAGTTTTTGTCGTCTGTCCGAGGTTCGAAGGCGCACTTCTATTGCGTGATATCTAATCCGGGAGCTCTCATTCGGCTCAGCTCTGTAATGTAAAGACAGTAGAGTCACACAAAACGGGGGAGTCAAGGGCATACACATTTCGTTATATTCGGAACTCAGGAAGAGTCCCGCTTCTGTCGTCTTCGCCATTCCCAAAGAAAAGCCTGCCAGGCCGTTCGAAAAGCTCGACTCCGAAACCCCAACGCAGATGAGATCTAAAAGTACAAGTGCTTTTCGAATCCCGCTAGACACCTTTGCAAGTAAACAGAGAGACAGAACGTGAGACTCTACTGCCCTGACATTGATGAAATGCTAGACTAAGTCAAGATTATGTAAGATCTTTTTGAGATAAGATAAACTTCGTGTAAACCGGCCTCCATACCCAGATCCTGGCGGTAAAGGACTCCGTTTCACTTTTCCGACCCTATAATTCGACGACTAAGTAAAACATAGCCCAAATATCGAGCAGAGCATGAAAATGTGGATAAGCAACTCTCCAACTTTCCCGACACAGACTCAAAGCAGCGAAGTGAATGATTGACAGATCATGGCAGCGAAGACAAGATCCGAAAGATCCACGGCGTGCTTTCGAGGATGCTGGAAAGTTGTCTAGGCAGCAGCCTCGACCGCAGCCGGGGTCTCGGTGGCGGTCTCGGTAGCAGGGGTGGCAGCGGCGGCGGTCTCCTCGCCCTCAGTGTGTGCGTCTGGGTGGTCATCCTCCTTTCCGGGGGAGTCGATGGCGACCTTGACAGCGATCTCACGACCCTCGATGTCCTTTCCGTTCATCTCCTCGCAAGCCTTCTGCTGGAGCTCCTCGGAACCAAGTGTGACGAAGCCGAAGCCGCGGCCCTTGCGGGGCTCGTTGCGAGCCTGGAGCTTCTTGACCATGAAGCGGGGGATGGGACGGAGGGCAATCTTGGCCGAGGTTGGCGAGTAGTCCTTGAAGATCTCCATAAGCTGCAAGGCGAGTTAGTGACATGTGGGTAGTCTGAGGCATGGAAAACATACCTTGTCCTCCTTCAGGTCGTACGGCAGGTTAGCAACCATGACCTTGGTCTTGGAAGCAACACCGTCCTCAGGTGGGCCACGCTGCTTGCGCTCGCGGGGAACCTGAGGCTTCTTGGAGGTTGCACCCTCAGCGCCCTTCTCAGTTGTAAGTGTTGTGTTCGTAGTTTCGGTGAGCGGAATGACTTCTCCCGGTACATTTGTAGGCGCGCTCTCGACGGGGGCGGGGGCCTCTCCTTCGACATGTTCGGCACCTTCAGCGCCATCGGCCTTGTTGGCAAATATTGTCAGCAGTTATTCAGAACCTCTATGAGGATGGATGCCACTTACAGCTCGGCCTCCACGTCCAGTGCGACCGCCACGGCCACGGCCACGACCACGACCGCGGGTGGAGCCACGGCGGCGGTTTTCGGTTCCGGCGCCCTCAGCACCGCTTCCAGAGCCCTCGGCGTGAGCCTCGGGAGTGCGAGCAAGCTGGATGGAAACCTTGCGGTCGAGGATGGCCTTTCCGTTCAGCTCGGCGATGGCACGCTCGGCCTCGGTGGGGGTTGACAGGGCCACAAAGGCATAGCCGACGGGGCGCGAGGTGCGTGGGTTGGTGGGGATGGTGGTGGACTCGCTGTAGGAGATGGAATGTTAGTGGATTGCATCACGGGAGCGGTCTGGGCAGGTGCAAACGTACACCAAGTAGTCCTTGAAGAACTCCTTCAACTCCCCCTCGGTGGTCGCATAAGCGAGGTTCCCAATGTAGAGTCTCCGACCCTCGGCGGCGCTGGCCAGGACAGCCTCGTTCTCGGCTGCGGTGGGCTGGGTGGCGCTGGTCTCAGCGGTATCATTGAGGGTGGTAGTGGCCATCTGGGCGGTGACACTGTCGACTGGAGCGGACATGTTGATTGAAGTTTGAGGTTGACGAACACGAGTATCGAACCGTGTAGAGAAGTTGAGGAAACTTTGGAGTCCTGGTTGACCTAGGTAAAGGCCGGACCGTGAACAGGTAGTTTGAAAGGGATGGAAATTGACAAGACCGCCTGGAAGGTGGAACTGGTGATTGACGAGAGGGAGTTGGCGTGGGTAGCTACGAGCCCGGAGAGAGTGGGAGAGGTGAAGAGTTGGGGGGGTGCAGTTGTTGATCTCTTGGAGTTGGCTGGAGTGGAGAGAAAAGGAGCAGGCGCCGGAGCTCAAATATTTTGAAGTTGCCGCGCAGGGCCCAGGCGCTAGACCATAAGTAGCAAGCTAAGCGGGTTTGGAAAGGGCGGCCCCCTGGGAGGAAGAGGAAGAGGCAGGCAGCACTCGGGGGAAAGGGGTGAAGGGGAAGGGGTGAAGGGGAGAGGGAGAAGGGGTGAAGGGGAGACGGGGTGAGTGGGAGCATCGACGACGGCGACGGCTCCAGGAGCAGCAGGCGAGGGCCGGCGAGCCTCCCTCTGCCCTCACTCTGCACGCAAGCAAACATCACGCCGTCGTGGTCGAACGAGCGGGTTACATAATACTGATCGCCTCCATTCTCGGTGGCGCCACACATATAGTGCATCTCCTCCCCCACATCGTAGTAATGGCGATGCAGCTTCACTTTGCCATGGACACCCCGGACGCTAGGGCGCCCCATCAGCCATCCAGAGCCGCTAGCTCGCCGTGAGCGCACACAGTGTCCTCAATTGCGGTGGCGAACCACCGCGCCGAGTTTTCAGCCCTCTCCACCACTGTACCGCAGCATGGCGAGCACAGCGCAGGGGCGTCGAGCCCTGGTCCTCTATGGCTCCGAGACAGGTAACGCCCAGGACGTTGCTGAAGAGCTGGGTCGGATTGCCGAGCGACTGCGGTTCGACGCTGAGGTCACCGAATTGAACGCCATCAATCTTGTATGTCAGGAGCAGACGTCCCGTTGCGGAATCTGAGGCCTGACTTGTCCCCCAGAGGCAGCTGCTGCAGCACTCGGTCGTGCTCATTGCCATTTCCACCACCGGCCAGGGGGATCTGCCTGCCAACTGCCAGACATTCTGGAAGGCACTCCGGAGCGCCCGCCTTCGCCCTGGCTGTTTGCACCAAGTGAGGTTTGCGTCGTTCGGACTCGGAGATACTTCATATCCGAAGTGAGTTGGCCGCTGCACCGCCAGCGTGGTCTAACCTGGGTGCAGATTCAACTGGGCACATCGCAAGCTATACAATCGCCTCATACAGCTGGGGGCACAGCCGATATGCGATCGTGGTGAATCCGACGAGCAGCATCCTGAGGGGTATGTACATGTGTTGTTGAATGTCAATCTTTGATCCTGCTCAATAGCCCATGTTTCTGATTTCTCTGCGCAGAATCGATGGCTCATTCCTGCCATGGACCACAAACCTCCGTCATCGTCTACTAGAAGAATATCCACTACCAGCCGGCCTGGAACCAATCCCAGACAATGTGCTATTGGTCCCGAAGTGGCTGCTGGGATTCGCAGATGCATCAGGTCCATCTCCTCATTCTGCTGTCGAGCATGTCTCCACCTCCCCGGCCCTCAAAGGCACAGTCTCAGAACTACCACCAACTGATCTCCTTGATGTTCCTGGCGGCATGCCAGCAAAGGTGATCTCGAACAATAGACTGACATCCCCATCACACTGGCAAGACGTTCGACACCTCACACTTAACGTCTCGGAATACCATCCCTACGTCCCCGGCGACGTTCTCACCTTATACCCAAAAAACTTTCCAGTCGACGTAAATGAGTTTTTGAAAATCATGCACTGGGACTCAATCGCCGATGCCCTTCTCAAATTCATCCCTTCTTCGCCCGGCATATCCTCTACATCCCCTCTACCAATACCAAACATCTCTTCAAGTACTCCCATCACCCTACGAACACTCCTCACCAACCACCTCGACCTCATGTCCATTCCCCGACGTTCCTTCTTTGCGCAACTCGCACACTTCACCAACGACGAGTTCCACCGGGAGCGACTTCTCGAATTCACAAACCCAGAGTACATCGACGAGCTCTACGACTATACCTCCAGGCCGCGACGCAGCATCTTAGAAGTCTTGCAGGAGTTCGAGAGCGTGAAAATCCCTTGGCAGCGAATTTGTTCAATCATCCCGGCTATACGAGGAAGGCAGTTCAGCATCGCTAGCGCTCAGTTACCGTCTGCAGCAGTGGAAAACCAGACCCAGATCGAATTACTGATTGCCATTGTAAAATACCGGACTGTTATAAAGCGTATTAGACAAGGCATCTGCACGCGATATGTCGCCGCGCTGGAACCTGGGCAGGAGATCAGCGTGATGCTGCAACGTGGTGGATTGGGCGTGACCAAGGCAGAAATACAGAAGCCCGTAGTTATGATCGGGCCGGGTACTGGCGTTGCTCCTATGCGAACGTTGATCTATCAGCGCAAGTACTGGCGCGAAGAGATGCAGAATATCTCGGGTGATCTGCCGAGGGATATGTTGTTCTTCGGATGTCGAAATGCTGACGCGGATTACCTTTTCAAAGACGATTGGGAAAAAATGAAACTCGAAGGCGTACCTTTGGATGTCTTTCCCGCATTCTCTAGGGATCAGGTGAGTTGCACTTTGCACCACAAACATATTATTTACTAACTTTGTCCAGCGTCAGAAAGTTTACGTCCAGGACCTCGTTCGTGAACATAGTGTACGGGTATACGACGCACTCATCACAAAGGGTGGCATAGTATATATTTGTGGCTCCTCGGGGAAGATGCCACAAGCAGTACGAGAGGCGTTGATAGAGAGTTTCCAGGGCCACGGGAGCCTCAGCCGAGAAGAAGCTGAAGCGTACTTGGCCAGCATGGAGAAGAGTGGGCGGTACAAGCAGGAGACTTGGTGAGACGAATGGACGTGAAAAAATGACTTCAGACGATCGATGTAGGCCATATACGAGAACCACTCTTTACGGTTCTCTATATGTATAGAATACTCTTGCGAGCTCAGACAAGGCTTGCCAAGGTGTTCCCGGTATACCCGAACCAAGGAAATGTTGCCCTATTTTCCAAACATGGTCATACCTGTTGCTTTTGTAGATTCTATGCCAGTCCCACTCAATCCAGTACAATATTTACAGCACACACGCCCGTGCATAACACATGTCAATCATCCACCATCCACCATCATCTACAAAGCGCCCAACTCCTTCAGCTTGCTAATCATCCCATCCACATCCTCGACCTTGACGCCCCCCTTCCGTGTCGGCGGCTCCGTAACCTTAATCGTCTTGAGCTTCAGATTCTCCGCGAGGCCATAATCCGCCAACGTCTTCTTCTCCAGCTTCTTCTTCTTGGCCTTCATGATATTGGGCAGACTCGCATACCTCGGCTCGTTGAGCCGCAAATCCGTCGTGATGACCATGGGCAGCTTCGTCTTGAGCGTCTCCACGCCGCCATCCACCTCCCGCGTGACGGTAACGCTCTCCCCCTCGATGGACACCTTGGACGCCTGCGTCGCCTGCGCCCAGTTCAGCAGCCCCGCGAGCATCTGCCCCGTCTGCCCCGCATCGTCGTCGATGCTCTGCTTCCCCAGTATGACCAGGTTGCTCTTTTGCTCGTCCACCACCTTCTGCAGCAGCTTTGCCACGCCCAGCGGCTCCAGCGCGTCCTTTTCCTCGACCACGACGTGGATCGAGCGGTCGGCGCCGATGGCCATTGCCGTGCGCAGGATGTCCTGCGCCTTGGGCGGCCCGGCGCTGAAGGCGACGATCTCTTCCACGGGTGTAGTGTTGCGCTCGCGGAGCCGAACTGCTTCTTCGATGGAGAGCTCGTCGAAGGGGTTCATGCTGTGTTTTACGTTGGCGGTCATGACGGCGGTTTGGGTGCGGTTGACGTGGGGCTTGGTCTAGGCGGGAGCGTTAGTCTAATGTATAGGCCTGGTTGTATTTGCGGAACCTCGAGGGGGTCATTCCAAGGTTTCAATGGGAGTTCTACGTTTGGGGAATTTGAGAGGCGTGTTGGAGCGCATGCAAGCGTGGGGGTCTTACGGCATAGTCGATGACCCGTTTGATGGGCACCAGAATCCGGAGTTTAGACATTTTGACGCGGTTTTCGTCGGTCTCTTCCTTTGTGGTGTGCGGGGAGGCGGAATCAGAGCAATTGAGGCGATGGTGGTGACGGTGCAAGGGTGGGGTGAAGCTTGTGGTCTGGGATAAGATGTTTGAGCCGAGGGTTCGCGGAACGTTCCCCGCCGTTGTTTTCCGAATGCTTGGCGAGAATGACATACCACATTTACACTTCCACATTGGAGACTTGCACTACCTAAGTAGTTAAGGCTGGAGACAATAAGACTATACCGCTATAATTCCGAAATGCTGAAGACAAAATGGTATGTCTATGTGGATTTTATACTTATATATAGATAAGTATTATCTAAGCTCTACACAACGACTTCAACTAAGCCCCAACCCTCCTCATTCTCTCCTCTGCCGCCCTAGCCCTCCTCTCTCTTTCTAGCTTCGCCCTCGCCTCCGGAGTCAAACCCCTACTAGCCTCCTCCCTCTTCTCCGCTCCTGTCTTCTCCGGAATACCCCCTAGCATCTTCCCCTTGCCTACTCTCTTTTCTCTCCGCTTAGCATCCTCAATGTCACTTTCCATCCTCAGCCTCTCCGTCTCCGCCTTCCGTCTCTCCGCCTCCGCTTTATCCTCGACCGCTTTCTCTGCCTTCTCTCGCGCCTCCCGCTTCTCGACTTCGGACTTCGACAGCGCGGCGGGCACGTCACCTATCTCCCAGTCCCAGGCCTTTTCACCAAGTTCTGAGCGTGCGACCCGAAATGCGTCACGTGTTGCGCGGTCGCCGGCGAGACTAAACGGCGTGCGCGCTTCTTCGGTCATGAGCGTAGGATCTGCGGAGGCTTTTATGAGGAGGGCGAGGACGATTGCTGGGGCGTTGAGGGATGCAGCGAAGTGGAGGGGAGTCGGTGTATGATGATTTGGCGGGAAAAAGGTAAAGGTTGGAGGGATATCGTTAGTCTTGAGATAGCTGAGGAGGGCGGGGACTTTTGAGCGCTTGATTAGGGAAGTGATTTGAGAGGTATGGAGAGAAGCAGCCTCTTCCTCTTTGGAAGGCTTTGCTGGTTTGGGGGGCTTCGACGGTGTAGAAATTCCGGAAATACTGGTTGGAGGTGCATTTAGAGCGGCGAGAGCTGCTTCGTCAATCGTGCTTTGCTTGACGCGCGTCAGCTCGACGAACGCTCGCATGAGTTCTTTCTGTGTTGCACGGCGTGTGCTAAATGGGAATCCCCGATTCCGAGGATCATTATTGCGAAGAACTTGGCCTTCGTAAGGTCCGAACAAAGCACGCCGTGAAGTGCTCCCGGTAGCTCGAACGAAAATCAGATCAGCCGTGTCTATCATGCTCTTCCAGCTCTGTAGCAGGTCGCGCACTTCGGTCGTGAGAGCTGCTTCATTATACCGTCGTATTGATGCACCAGCAGAGTGAGCTGCCCCTTTCGCAGCATCGTTTGAAGATTGTGACCCACCCTGTTTCCGTCGAGTCGTATATCTGTGGAAGGTCTTGTGCGCAATTACAGTTGCTGATCGCTCGTCTACTCCGGTGTGCTTTTTGCCTACTTTAGGCGCGAGGGCTACGACCATGGCTGCGAAGTGTCCACCACCAATCATGGCGAGGAAGTAGTGTGGCCCAATATCAGTTCCGGGTGGAGGAATTCCCCCTTCTGATTTGATCTTTATTGGCTGAGTCGGGGAGAGCTGTTTGTTGCGAATTGTGTCCACAATGTGCAATTCCTCCTCTTGCTCCTCATCCGAAAAGATGGCTCGGTAGATCCCCAACGAAATATTCTCCGGCAATGATGGCGAGGTAAACCAGAATAGGGGAGGTTTCCCCGAGCCTCGCGGATTCTTTTTCGACGCAAAATCGTCGAAATCCGGATGCGATATCTTAGCCTGCTTCTTCAAAAGTGCACTCAGAGTGGATTCTTTTGTCTTATTCCCCTCGTCATCAACTTCGTCGTCCTCTGATTCTGACGACTCTGAGCCTGATATGCTCTCATCCAGCTCTCCAATAAGCTTCTCAAAATCTGCCTCCCCAACTGTCTTTAATCCTTTTATCCTTTGCTTCAGGTTGTATCCATGGAGGTCGGAACGGACATGATTTCGCTGCTCTTCCACGGATGGAAAAGACAAACCGCAGAGGTTGCAAGAGGTGGCTTTATTCGGACCATCGTTGGGTTCGGAAGTCTCTGACGATTCAAGTGTTGGTGTGGATATCGTGGATATCGCTTCCTGGACAGGCCGATCCGACTGATTCTTGAGGGTGATTGTGGACAGTAGCTCTTCGGGAAGGTCGAACACTACAAAAGTTAGAGCTTGCAAGGCAATCCTAGGCCGGAAGTCTCACCATACAGCGGTCGCTGCAGAAGCTGCTCGCCCTTCTGCGCCATGTTCGAGCAGTTTGCGTTGTGGTTGCGCAGGAATCGCAGAAGTAAGATTGCTATTGTAGGCTACAATCATTTGGTGGGGAGTCACAACGTCACTCCCGCGAGTCAGTCGCGCCAAGCCACTAAAATGGATGAGTAAGAATTGTATATGTGAATCACCTCACCCCACCACATCTCGTTCATCGTCACCTCAATGTCTCATTCTCTGAATTTTAATTTCAGTATCCGTCACTATGCCAAACGTTCTCGTCCTCTCCTTTGAGGGATTTTCCTTCTCCTCGCGACAACTATATCAACAACTCCTTCCGAAGCTATTATCACGGGCAGTGGTGCACGAGTCTCTCACCATCCAAGATGCAATGAACTACATTTCCTCCGGCTGGCCGACAAAAATCCTCGTCAGTGATCCGGGCATCACCGCCGAAGACGAAGAAAGCCAACAATTACTTTCAGTCATTGTGGAGTACACGAAACAAGGATGCACCACAATCACGATGGGTTTCTTTGCGGAGACTGTGGAGTTCGACAGACTTAATGTCATGTTTAAGGAGTATTTCCATCTGCCCTGGCGGGTCGCCGAGTCCACGAAGAATGATATCCGACTGCTCACGATAGACGAGTGTATGATCCGAACGGACAGTCTCGTATCGGCATTCTATGCAAAAGCTCTCTTTTTGAGCAGGGTTCCCGCTGCTCACACAATATATGCTGGATCTTCGGGAGCCGCAACCTCCACGTACGCCGCTTATGCAAGGGTAGGCCTGGGGAAACTCGGATTTATTGGGGACCTCAATTTTGGCGAGGAGCCGGAGCGCCTGATTCTGGCAATGTGCCACTTGGATCGACCGGAGGACTCCCTAACGGAGCCCGGGGAGATGGAGTCCTGAATGTGGATCAGGTTCGGAGGTATTTGCTTTTTAACAAACGAATACGTGATGGCTAATGATTGATCACAGTTTAATGGCATATGATACCCTCATCGCTTTGACTAGTTCAGAACATAATCTACTCTAAGATTCAACAGTCTCCTAATGAATAGGCTGCACCTCATCTTACCCTGAACTCTCCTGTCATAAATATAACAGTACTCTTCAGAGATAAACTAATCTTTTGCCTCCTTTTTTAGTTTAGTTGTAAAACATTACTCAATAAATACAGAAAGGTAATTTTTAATATGGCCGATTACCAAAACCTCTTGTTGGTCGTGGCCATCAGGTGTTTGTGAGACTATCGTCTCAGGAATCAACAACACTCCAAACACATTTATTCTAGTCTCAAGAGGATCAGTCTTAACGCCACTGAAAGCGCATGGTGTTATTTAGTTGTCCTGTATAACATGATCGGGACGTCGTCTGAGGATTTCGGTTCTCTCCTGTCTTGACGATTGTGCAAATTGTCTTGCAAATCCAAATCCTAAACTGCACAAATTACTCTGGGCCAGACGGCGCTCACACTCGGCTGAGAAAGAGTCACGGAGATCCTTCGGTGGACAGTTTCAGGGCGTATTTCAAAGCGCACGATTACTTAATGCAGATGACGCTAGCGATAGTTGCCCGATTAGGATTAGGCGGGATTACGCTGAGAGTGTGGAGTTAGGATAGAACAGTTCCGACAAAGAGGAGTCACTTCTGGGGCGGGTAGATAGGATGAGAGAGTTCAGGTATAAAGAGAGAGCGATGTAAACTGGAACGAGAGGGAACACAGAGTAGTTCACAAATTCGATATCGCAACTTCTGCAACAATCTCCTACTTGAACAAGCTATCTTCACATAACGTAAGAATATGTCGAATACAACTAAAACCATTGCCATTGTCGGCGTCACTGGGAACCAGGTACGAGACACTCGCCTAATTCTCCATTTTTCTCTATTTCAAGCACCGTGCTAATTATTCCTAGGGCTCATCTGTCGCTTCTGTCTTCCTTCAACAGCCCGGCTGGACTGTCCGCGGTATAACTCGTGGCCCATCTAAGACTTCATCCAAGGCCTGGAGCGACAAGGGCGTGGAGGTTGTAGCTGGCGATCTCAACGATGTCGCGTCTATGACCGCAGCCCTGAAAGGCGTAACCGTCGTTTTTGGTAACACTGACTTTTGGGGGCACTTTATGGATCCGGCGACGCATGCCCGCGCAGCACAGGAAGGTCGCTCCGCCAACGAAGTCGCATATGACCTGGAAGTCGAGCAGGGTAAGAAAATGGTGGATGCCGTGGCCACAACAATCGACACCCTAGATCGGTTCGTCCTAAGCACGCTGAGCAATACCAAGGGCTGGAGTAAAGGGAAATTGACATTCAATCTGCACTTCGATGCCAAATGGCAAGCTGTCGAGTATTTGAAAGCAACTTATCCCGCACTCTGGAAGAAAACAAGTCTCTTGCAGTTGGGCTTTTTTGGTAGTAATTGGAAGATCCCCAACGCGCATGCGCCGCAGAAACAAGAGGATGGGACGTACAAGGTTAGCCTAGCCATGAGCGGGGACAGCAAGTTTCCGATGGTGGATGTGAATGTAGATACTGGTATGTCAATATCTCCCCTCTAACTCTTTCGCTCAAACTTCCAACGATTTCTAGGCTATCTGACTAAAGCCCTCGTCG
Organism: Melanomma pulvis-pyrius CBS 109.77; assembly: GCA_010093585.1. Lineage (NCBI taxonomy): Eukaryota > Fungi > Ascomycota > Dothideomycetes > Pleosporales > Melanommataceae > Melanomma > Melanomma pulvis-pyrius. The sequence goes on from MU002283.1 coordinate 17,268, forward strand.
AGGTCGCCCCGGGCAAGAACCTCATGGGCGCTGGATCAGTGTTGAACTGGAAAGAGTGGTGTGCCATTTGGGCGAAGCAAAACGGGGTGACGTGCACTTATGAGAGAAAGGAGAGAAAGGTCCTGGAAGACTCTATGGGGCCGCTCGGTCGAGAGTTTGCAGATATGTTTCAGTATGTCGATGAGTTTGGCTATGATGGAGGGGATCCATCTGTTATCTACCCCTGGGACCTTGAAGTCGATGTCAAGGTTACTACCGTGGAAGAATATATCAAGGGGCAGGATTGGTCGTCCATTCTGTAGTGGAGAGTGTTTTGTATCGGGTGGCATGTAGTTGTAACCCATGGAATGCTCAGCGAGGGTTTGAATAGTCTGGGAGCTGTCCTTGGGAAACACATCTGTGAGCAGTGAAGTACATGGAAGTTGAGCTAGGGATGCAGTCTGCTCCGAGGTCGGTCTCAAGCTGCTGCAAGCATCAATTGTTCTCGATGTGGTTAGCGTTCTCTTCACTCGGATACAAAGTGACCCCCTTGGTTAACTCCTGACAAACTTTTCCTGTCGTGCTCCATCACACACTGCTATAAAACCTGGTTAACCCCCCGACATGTGCAATTCTTAGCACAGTTCCCATCTTCAAGTCCTCTCGGATTCCTGGCCCGCACCGTCTATATCCTTATTTCCGTTGCGACAAAGCCCATTGCGATAACAGCCCCATGCACCGCATCACGTCCAGCAACACAATCCCATCGCGCCAGAGCCCTTTGCAACAAATGTTCCGACGGTCACGCCATCCATCAGCTTCCTCGACAGTCAGGATCGTCGTATGCCTCACCTAGATTGACCACTCGGGAGAGGCAGGCAGTCGGCGGCGCAGAAGTGGCGTACGGACCGCATCGCCGCTCGTATTGTCGTTCTCACGCTTCTGGCCTGGTGGCTGGCGAGGATTCCAACTGCCTCACCCCTCGAGCATCTCCACATCGGCGCAGATGCAGGCCATGGTGGACGGGAGTTTTTGGCCTGATGGAGGTAGCGGCCGCGGGGTAGACCAAGGGCCCCCGCGGCACGCGCAACACCACGTCGAGTCCATCGCCGCCGTTGTATAGACGTCGACTTGCAGCTAATTGAATTACAAGGCGGGCGGCAGGACGACTGGACTTTCATACCCGCTTTGGATAGAAGCCATGGTCCACTAAACCCCAACGGGCTGTAGAGCTGATCATGACCCGCAGATGCGCTCGCTTGGGATCCTGATAACCCCTCCACGCGAGCAGCCATGCGGTGCTTTGCGTCGCCGGCTTTCACAGTATCCTGGTACGTTGACTTGGGCGAGTCTCTGGTGTTGGCCGTCGCCAACCGTCGGTTTGCCTCTTGGATTTTCCGTTTCGGGCGTTTGGCCTGTTGCAATCGTTGTCTTTGTCGTCGTTGCTATCTACTTCACCATCTGCGCCCCGCTCCTACCATGATAAGAGGTCAGGCGTGAATTCTGGCCTCCGCAACGGTACTTTCGGAGCATTGAGAGTGGCCTTTCTAGCTTCCTTATAAAGTCTCGATTCTCCTTGATAAGCCAGTTTTTGCTTTACCTACTTCTCGCTACCCATTATCTACCTCCTGTTGTGCGACACATCGAGTCCAGGCCCGCGTCTCACGGCAAACCCGAGTCTCGCACCGCCATCTTGTAAAAGCCATCTGTAAACGCCGTATTTGCGTAATCTCCTCTCTACCTTTCATCTCTTTCAAGACCCTCCCCCTCTCCTAAAGTCAGCATGGATAATCTCCTGCTACTGCTGCTTGGTGCGGCCTTCTTCTTCGGCTCTGCTTTCGTTCTCGTATACAAGCAAGGAAGACGCAGTGTGCTCCTGAACCGACTTCATTTCCGGCATCGGCGGGCCTCAGGCTCCAACACACCTCCACGGTCTCTATCTCCCGGCAAGAAGCAATTGGACCGCATCACAGGACCAGACTACACAGACACATTCCCGCCATCACGCCGATTCACTCTTGCGGACATCCAGAGCAACTTGCCATTAATACTAGGCAAGTCCCGGGATGTCCTCGCTGCTTCACCGCCAGATTCGAGCAAGGCATGCCTGCCCATCACGACGTCATATCTTGAGGCTAAAACGCCAATGTTCACACCTTGCGAGTTCTCGACAGAAGAGATCAAAGCCCTAGGAGACTTTCCTGATTATGCTACCCTCAGTGGTGTGCCCCTCCCCCGTCCATACCATGAGTTCGATATCAAGAAGGCCAAGCCGAGGCCATATAGACCATTCCGATGGAACTATCATCAAACAATGTGTGAGTAGATATGGGTTTTTCAAATTGGCCCAAATTACTAACATTGATTGAAGCACTCACCAAAATGGAGACCGACTGGTGGCTTGAAATCGAAAGCACCTACGAAAAGCGTATCAAGCAACGACAGGATCTCTTTGCACAGCATGGCAGTGGAGTCCTTGATGCCCTGCCTGGCTCAGAACTTGCATGCAAGGAGCTAATGGAAATGGCCCTGCAATTCCTGTGCGCACGCTATCCTCAGTACTTCCGCCTAGACAAGGAAAAGATGGTGTTCTACAATGAAATACTACACACGGAATCGGACCTCAAGGCCGCACACCCGCTACATGTTCTCCTGAACAACGTGCCCGAAGACTTCGCCATCACGCTCCGAGACCCCTCGTCCGGAGCCTACCACTTCCGAGCAGGCGTAATTTGCAGCGCTTTGGGCTGGAATGTGGCGTCTAAGATTGGTCTTCATCTCCAGCAGATCCATGCGCCGATACCGGACTACAAGGAGAAAATGCAGTTCTCAATGGACAGGTGGGTCGCACAACACGCGCTTATCTAGCGGGCATGCATGCTGACATTACTACCTTCAGATACTTTGCGAAGAAGCCAACAGACAAACCCATCCAGCGTGGTTCCTGGGGTCTCGAGGTTGATCAACCGTTGTATATGCCGCCTGGTGACCCACACGAGGCACACCGCAATGTACAGCACGCCGATCTTGACGTCTCGCGTTGTCATCTGCGTGTAGACTGGCAGACACTGCGTCGGCTCCCCCTATCTGGGGCTATCGTGTTCAACTTCAAGGCGCTGTTCACGCCGATTGAAAATTTCCGGGACGAGCCGTTCGTGCCAGCTCTCATGCTAAAGGTGCTCAAGGATGGGAAGAAGAGTCTAATGGAGTACAAGAATACCTGGCATACTGAGCATGTGGTGATCCCGGCACTGGAGGAGTATTCGAAGGAGCAGGTTGAGAAGGGGATTGTGCCTGAGGGGTGGGAAGAGCATACGCTGGAAGAGAGCCCGTGGTTCCCTGGGTGGGAGGAGAAGTGGCATCGGGAGCAGGGCTTTTAGGTGCTTGCTGGTGATGAAAAATGAGGTTTCTTTTGTGTTCAAAAAGACGACTCTGGGACTGTTGCACCCGGGTGCTCTCATTTCTAAACACGTGCGGCGTTCTGGCATTTCTCTTATACTTTCAAGTTCAGAGTTCTCACACTCACTGGGAAACCCGCGGCACTTTGCGGGCATAACCAGGGGTGTGTATCAGCGGGTCTCCAGAGAAAATGTAAGCATATATACTACTACCTACTCAGCATAAGTACATAGGACTTACCTCCAACCTTATTCCAACGACACATGCCACATTATCCCGACTCGCTCAATGCGACGCGTTCCAATCCGAAGTTGAGAATTCGACTCGAGTCCGTCGAGTCGCGATGCCGCACGGTCCCCTTCTTCCCCACACTTCGCAAGAGCCAGATCCTTGTCTTTGCATCACCATACTCCCGTCAACTTCGTACAAAGCTACAGCTGAGGTAAGGGATATCGTCTAGCAATATTGATGAGATGGACTCAAGAAACTTGTTCACAAATTGTGTGCCATGGTCAGTAAGAACCGAGGTATCAATCGGGTAGAACTGTACTGGATGCAGTGCAATGTGGTAGCTCGGCATAATGAACTACCGCTCCGTATCCCGTGTCACTGATCGGGTAAGAGTGCATGGTACCCGGGGTACCGATTGGTCCCCGTCCTGTCCCCTCTGACGCGGATCTGTTCCGCGTCCTTTCTATCAAGGCCTGGTATCTGGATTCTCGGCTTCAGTCGATTCTCCTTCCTTGCCCTCCTTCCTTTGTCCCGAAGGAGACTCAGACTTGGGTTCTTGTCAGGGTTGAATTGTCTCCTGCCTTCTTCCTGCGTTCGGCTACTCCTCACTCCGCTTCTTCTCCTTGTTGCACGTACACGCATAGCTTGGTCTTGTCTGGTTCACTTGAGGTCGATAAGAAAGATGGGCGCTTCTACGCAGCCATGGCCGCAAGTTCCTGTGGGAAATAAGGATCATACAAGTGCGGCGGTTGTTATCATCGGGGCGGGAATATCTGGTACGTACATGGAACTTTGAGTTCTTCACGTCTTCCGCACTGTTGCCTCCAGCTTTGCGAGTCAGCTAGATTTGGTAGATTAACTCGATTGTGTTTCTAGGAATGTGCATGGCCATTGATCTCATCAAGAGAAACCAATGTCATAATTTCATCATCGTGGAGAAGAGCTCTGGGGTTGGGGGGACGTGGAAGTGAGTGCTGCACGTACATTCTATCAGTCTGATAGAGGGGATGGATCAAAGATGACCTTTGAGATTTGAGGCTGACGGAGAGAGCATAGTGATAACAAGTACCCCGGATGTTGTTGCGATGGTGAGTTTTGTGGGGACAGGGAGTTGAGAAGAGTGCTAACGTGGCGTAGTCTGGAGCATGCTATACAGCTACTCCTTTGAGCAAAATCCAGACTGGACGCGCGAGTACCCAGGGCAGGAAGAAATTCTCGTAAGTCACTCCTCGTCGCGCCCTCCTCGCTTGTATATTGCTCACACATCTCCGTTCCTCATAGAACTACCTCCAAAACGTAGCGCACAAATACAAGCTCTACAAGTACATCCGGTTCAATACATCCGTCGAATCCGCTGTCTGGGACGCCGCTGCCTCCCGCTGGAAAATCGACGTCCGCGTCACGGGCGGCAAGGACGCCGAGTTCAACCCTGCCTACACCATCGAGGCCGATTTCTTGGTCTCAGCCGTCGGCCAGCTCAACCAGCCTATGTACCCAGAGATCGAGGGGCTAGGGGACTTCAAGGGGAAGGTCGTGCATAGTGCACGCTGGGATTGGAGCTATAGCACCGAGGGAAAGAGGATTGGTGTCATTGGGAATGGTATGCATTTCAAACCCTCCCATCCTACAGCCTCTCGATCAAGACGGGTACTTATGTATACATATAGGAGCGACCGCCGCACAAATCATCCCGGAAATCCTTCCTGCCTCAGCCTCCGTCACCATCTACCAACGCTCCCCCAACTGGGTGATCCCGCGCCTCGACGGGACCATCTCCTCCCTCCGCCAATTCATATACCGCTATCTCCCTCCCATCCGCTGGCGCATCCGTGCGCTGCAGATGGACTTCCGCGAGTCCTTCCACTCCGCAATCTTCGACCCATCATCCGCCTTCGCAGACCAGATCCGAGAATGGTGTGCCGCGGCTCTCCGAGCGCAGCTCCCCGGCCGAGAAGACCTGTGGGAGAAGCTAACACCAGACTACTCCCCAGGATGCAAGCGGGTAATCATCAGCGACGACTACTACCCAGCGCTCGCGAATCCCAAAGCAGCCCTCGAGACTCAACCCATCATCCGCGTCACCGAAACTGGAGTCGAAGTGTCGAATCCCGCCGCAGAGGGCGGAACCACGCACCACGAACACGACATGCTAGTCCTAGCCACGGGATTCCGCACCGTCGAGTTCCTCTCCCCGATCTCCATCACAGGGGCCGCTGCCCGGCCGCTGCACGACATCTGGCGCGGGGGCGCCTCAGCCCTCTACGGCACCACGGTCCCAGACCTCCCCAACTTCGGCCTCTTCTACGGCCCCAACACCAACCTCGGCCACAACTCCATCGTCCTGATGATCGAGGCCCAGTCGCGCTACCTCAACGCCCTCGTCGCCGCCGTGCTCGACGCCCGCGCCCGCGGCCGCCCCCTCGGCATCGTGCCCTCCACCGAAAAGACCGCCACCTTCAACGCCCGCATGCAGGACACGCTTAACAAGTCCAGCTTCGCCGACCCAAAGTGCGGCTCCTGGTACAAGAATGAAGACGGTAAGATCACGAATAATTGGTCCGGGACTGTGGTCGAGTACCAGGAGTTGCTGGAGCGCGTGGACTGGGACGACTTTGAGGTTTTGGGCGACGGGGGCGGGCGCAGGCGCGCGGCGAGTAAGGTTGTTTTTGGGGGTGGGAGGACGGAGACGCGGGTGGGGCGGGTTAGGGAGGAGACGGTGGTTAGCAATGTGGGGTTGGTGGTGGGTGGGTTGGGGGTTTTGGCCGTGGGCGCGGCGTGGATTTGGAGGGGGCGAGTAGCGAGGAGGTTGGGGCTTTGAGCTGGGGCGTTGAGTTGGGGAGAGAGGGGGGTTATGTAGGTTGGTAGTGTGTGTATGTATGGGGTGCTGTCTACTTCTGCTCGTTCTTTTAAGAGCTGTGGCGTTGGTTGAGCTGTTGGGAAGATGTAGGAGATAAGTCATGAATTTTTATTCGCATATTTTGTTACAGGATAAAGATGCCCACCATACCTCCGAGGAACTCAACACCCAACCCAGCTCATCACTCCCCCATACTCAAGTTCCAATATTCATCCTAGACCCAGTCCTGGTTTCTGCTCCTATTCCT
>MU002284.1:0-23878 GCA_010093585.1 Melanomma pulvis-pyrius CBS 109.77
CTCCAGTCGATGGTCCAGAGGATGGCGACGGTCAGCCAGCGGCGGAAGCGGCCTGGTTTGAGCGAGCCGATGGTGCTGTACTGGTTGGCAACGTCACGGTCCTCGATGGATTTCAGCAGCTTGTTGCGCGCAATCGAGGGGACGGGGGCGAGCACGGGATCGTGGGTTTCGCGCCACCGCAGCAGGAGGACCAGGAACGGCAGTGCGGGGACGAGGAGCGGCGACAGCAGCGCGGCATACAGGGGCAGCCGCAGGAAATCGGCCCAGTGCGCCACTCTCTGGGCGAGGGAGGGGGCGGGGAGCGGGGTCAGCGGCAGGCTGCACGCGGCGGCGAGCAAGACGGGGCGCAGATGTTCGGGCGAGGCGTTGGGATGGGCGAGACGGGCCTGGCGCAGGGCCTGGTGGAGCGCGGCCTCTTCGCGGGCCTGGGTCGTGCTGCGGCCCGGCCAGTTGGTGTAGGCGGCGGCGGCGACGATGCGATGGGCGCGGAGCCAGGCGAGCAGGTCGGCGCGGGCGGCCACGTCGAAGTCGCAGCAGTGGCCGAAGATGCGCTGCAGGCCGGGGGTGGCGAGCCGGACGAGGTCGCGCAGCAGCTCGTCGTCGGGGCCGTCGCAGTTGGCGATGAAGGCGAGGCGCAGCGGCTCCGAGGCGGGCAGCTGGCGGGCGATGAGCTGGCGGTCGGGCAGCGAGGGGTCGTCGAGGACGACGAAGCGGGCAAAGTGGATGGCGGGGAAGCGGCCAAAGGGCACCAGGCCGTTGGCGGGGTCAGCCGTGCCCGGGGCCGCGTTCATGGTCTCGAGCAGGTCAGCCAGCGCTGTCGCCGCCCCGGGGCGCACCGGCGCGGCGACGAAGAGGTGGGACTGGGCTGCCATGGCCGCCTTGGTTCAGGGAGTGGATGGATAAGTCGAGTGCGATGCGGGCGTCGCGTCGAATTGGCTGCTACTTTTATACGCTTTCACGACGCTCGCTCAACACCAGCATGTGCTTGGGCGGGGGCGGCGATTTCCGAGCACGGGCAGGCTGCCCAGCGCAATGGCATTGGCGGGGCCATGGGGTGGCTTTGGTTAACGTTATCAGCTCTCTCAGCTGGCCTCAGTTCTCACACCTCTCGGCTGGCATGTGAGTGATCAGCTATCTCAGCTGGCATCTAAGTTCTCACCCATCTCAGCCGGCCTCCGTTCTCACACCTCTCAGCTGGCATGCAGTAAACCAAACGAAATCGCCGCATCCGGCGAAACAACCCCAGCCGACGCAGCCCACTCGCCGCCCCGATTACCTCAGACTCGATGGCGCCGCCTCGAAGCATCACAATAGCGGTGTCTGGGTGGCATCCATGCCGTCCGACATCAAGACGCATGTTTGTGACCGGACGCCCACGGGGCTGGAGCTCGAGTCAACAAAACCGGCCAAAAGAAAGAAACACAGTCATCGACCACCTGCCTCATCCTCACCCCTAATTTCCAAGTCTCTCTCTCTCTCTCTCTCCTGTTCAGAGCCCCCACAATCCACCAGCAAACCCCACAATGCCGTACACGGTCGAAAAGCTGCTCGCCATGACCGACGCAGAGCTCGCCGCGCTCTTCTCAGCCGCCGAAGCCGGCCCCGTCCCGAACGGCGAGGGGCACGGCACGGCCATCGTCGCGCCCGGCACCCCCTTCACGCCCGAGATCGCCAAATTCATCAGCTTCTTCGCCTGGCAGGGCAAGATCTTCGACGCCGACAAGATGGCCCTCCTGAACAAAATCACCGTCTTCGGCCTCGACGCCATCCTCGCCCACATCGCCCGCGGGCCGAGCTGGGTCGACGGCAAGGAGTGCATCGTGCTCGACTACTCCAAGACGTCCGTTGTCGCCCATTGGGTGCGCGACGAGATCCGCCTCCTCGAGCCGGGCTTCTATCTCGGGAGGGTGTTCTGGAACAAGGAGCCCCTTATTTACTTTACGCTCAAGTTCTGAGCTGGCGTGCTATGGCCATGCACCGGTACTGAGGCCGGCTGGTGGGGGGGGGGGGAGAGCTAGATCCTTTGGTGCAACTATCCGGCCGGCTGGTGGAGGGGAGAGCTAGATTCCTTTGGTGCAACTATCCTGCAAACAAGATCCGTTTGCCCGCCACCATGTAGAACCGTTGGGGAGGAGAAAGGTGTCGAGAAAGGGAGTTTGGGGCACGAATAGTTGGCAAATAGCATTATGAAGCAGAGAATGGACTCCGAACCACGCAATGTAATGATTGACGCTGTATACGCTGCTAGCCTCTACAACAGTTCCAACATGTCAATTTCAGTATACGCTGCTAGCCTCTTCAACAGTTCCAACATGTCAATTTCAGTATACGCTGCTAGCCTCTACAACAGTTCCAACATGCCAATTTCAGTATACGCTGCTAGCCTCTACAGCAGTTTCAGGCCAGCACCCCCATCAAGAGATCACGGCGCATTCGTCTCGATCCCAGTGTACGCTTCAGACGCCGCCAGCTTCTCCCACGGCGCAAAAACGTTCTTGCTCTTGGCGACGACGGGTCCCAGTTCGGGATAGTGTCTGGCCAGGACATCCTTCATGGTCGTGTACTGGACCCAATGGAACCCCTCGGGCGTGTACGTCTCCGCGTTCCACTGCGTGGCGATGAACCTGTCGCTCTTTAGTCTCCTCGACGCCATGAGGATGAAGATGCGGAAGGCAGTGTCGCTGAATCCGAAGCCCTCGGGGAGTAGCTCGCTGTGACAGCCAACCAGGGTGTCGACCTTTTCAATGTCATTGCCGTAGACGTCTTCCAGCTCCCGGGCCAGCGGGAGGTTGCCGCCGGTAAGCTCCTCAAACGTCGTTGGGGCCGGCATGTGGAGAAGACGCCGGAACTGATTGTAGCGGGGGACTCCACGCTCCCTGTCCCGCAGGATATCGACGGTCCCCAGGTCTCTGACATGCCCGTCCTGAGCCTGGAGGTTTTGGAGGAAATACGGGTAGTTGTTATTGGTGATGGCCCCGGGGTAGTTGATGCCAAAGGAATAAAAGGCATCGGCAAACGAAATGCCCTTGTCCAGCGGTTCCTGGGCGCGGGTGAAGAGGGTATTTTCAATGGGAATCGTCGTCTGATGCTTCCCATCAGCAGCGTTGAAGAAGGCAATTTTATCTCAAAAGCAAGTCAGCACCGCGTATTCCGCAAGTCTGTCCGTCGTGGCTTCTTACCTGGAAGCAAGGAGTGCATCCTGTATACAGACGTGAATTCTTCAGTAAGAGAATAGGGAACGCCATCTTGGTCGGCCCCAGAGCCCGGAATGCCGCTGATGACGTCGCTCGTCTTCGATATCCTACCCACCATCTTGGTCAATTTTTCACCCGCAAGCCCCCACCAATTTGCAGCCATGCCAATCTGAAGGGTTGGGTGAGCCAAAATGGCAGGCGTCCATTCAACGGTATGGATCTTGGCCATCAAAGCGCAGTTGACGAGACGTGCTTTGTCGAATATCTGGTCTCTATGACTTTGTCAACGACTCGGCCGCTTTGTTATGATTCTCCCCACTTACCCAGTCCATGAAGGATACGATTGGCGAAGTTTATCGCATATAGCGTTGTGTTCCAGAGCGAACATGGTATGGAGCATCTCCATTCCAATCCACCAGTTGTCCTTGAATCCAGTCAAAGGATTCCCGTCGCTGCCACGGGGAATAAATGCCTCCCTACCTCTTTCCGTGAGCACGAGTTTCCCATCCGGCTGTTTTGTCCGCAACGCATGTGTCGCTACTTCACTCGAGCCATAGATCTGCGAGCCATCCCACCATGACGTGTTGGTGTTTTTATAAGCGGGGCACTTGATATCGGACGGATCAAGAACTTCATCAGGCTTGGAACGAGGGAGTGTCATATGGCCATCACCATGTGGCCAACTGTCTCCGGGCGGAAGGGGAATGTCGAAGACCTCATCGCTCTAATCATTCAAAGTCAGCTTTCAAAAGCCAGCTTTCCAAGAGACAAAGCCCTGGCCTGAACCATGCTTGGGCGTACAGGAGACTGCGAGGGAGCCAACTTACAGATTCATGAAACACCCAGTCATGAATTTGGAATTGAATCCAGGCTGCGGCTAGCAGGTTCAAAGAAGTAGCAGGGATGAACCCCTTGGGTTTCCTCGTCATAAACCGCTCGCTGACTAGACGAGGATTCGGCGTCCACAGCTCTTCGTCAGTAGGTTTTTGAGTATACTGTCGAGGAAAGTTGCGTCCAAAGCGCATTCCAGCACAGCCCATGCGCGGAAGTTCCGACGAATTGAATTTGCCATCCGAGTTTCGCGCGTTCTGGAAACGCTGCTCTGGCAAGGGTTCTTCGATTGCATTTCCGTATGCGGCCCCAGTCACGTATGTATCATAGAGATTTTTGGCCTGAAGCTCAACACGGAGAATTGCAAGGTTCAAAGCTCCCACAATGGGGGGCAGTTTGTGCCATGGCGTGTGTTTGTTGATGAATTTGAACAGCGAGATAAAGACGCGTTGGGTGAAAGACGGCTGGAATGAATATGACTCCATTTCCGTAATTGATCAGGATGTGAGAATGGAAAACATGCGTGGATGGGAAAAAGAGATTACAACTCTTGTTACTGTATACATGTGCAGCTAGGCAGTGCGGAGCTGACCCCAGCTGAGCATGCTTACTTTGGTGGCTTACCCTTTCTGCGACTAGATAACGCCATGGCAGCCACTGTCTGTTTGCAGCAGCCACTGTTTGCAGCGAGCTGACCTCAGCTGCACCTGCTGAGTTTGGCGGCTTACTATGCAGTAATTAAGCTGAGTAAAATGCAGAGGCCCAAAAACTAGGAAGCTGAAAATCAACCGAACATTAAGAGGCCTTGATCGTCACAGTGATTGCGCTTCATCAAACCGACACACACCATGGTGTATCCTACTCTATTTGGATTTCTGAAGGGCGTCGTCAATTTCAGGTCGCGAAGCCAAGAGATTGCCAAAACCCAGCAAGCGGACCATGTGTATGTTCGAGGGAACATTGTCAATCGAGGTCCTTGTCCTGGCTTGAATGCACTAGCAAACCAGGGATACTTGTACGTTGACCATCTTCTCCAGGCTCTCTGTCGCTATCCTAACAGCCGTATGTACAGACCTCGAGATGGGAAGGACATCAGTCTGGCCCAAGTCGAAACTGCGTTGATGGCCGGCCTTCATATGAGCAGCACCCTGGCATCCACCCTGGCTCACGCTCTTCGCCCCATCTGTCGAGCCGATGGCACATTTGACTTGTACGATATGAGAAAGCATAATGTAGTGGAGCACGATCGGTCCTTCACTCGCCTTGACTTTCGGCAAGGAGATAACTTCACGTTCCAGCCCGCCATGTTCCAAGCTCTTCTCGATGATGCCAAGGGCGGACCCATCACGATACAGACCCTAGCCAAGACCTATGTCCGCCGCAAAAAGGAGTGCAAGCGTTCTGGTACCCCTAGCCTTTCCCTCAATCTCTGGGGAGTCAACCTCATCCAAACGGTTTCGTTTTACCACACCGCAGCCATGGATCCGCTTACCAAAGAAACAATGACAACATTCTATGTAGAGGAGCGGTTCCCAGACGCGATACTCCAGAACCCGAAGACACGTACTCTATTTGGCTTGATTTGGGATACAGCGGTTCTTTTGACCTACATTGTGTTCAAGGCGTGAGGGTGCTTCAGGCATCGTCGACAGTCGCAGATTGCGCATGCAGATATTTTCATCCGAGTCAAGAATATATACCAATCATACCTAAAGCAATCCAACCTCACATGCCTCCTTTCAACCCATCTTGACCAAGGCCGCCTGTGAAAAAGACGGCCATTCCAACAGATGGTGAATTCCGAGAGTTAATTGCACATTGTGATTTGAAGTCGCGCGTCACTATACCTAACTTCAATATCAGAATACCCTGAATAGCGATGCTCAGAATGTTCCTCAATCAGCTCTGCTCGTCTTCAAACTCATTTCCAGGACATTTCTATCTAGCAATCTGCTTTGGCGAACCACCTTCTCGGCGAGTTCTTCGATGCTCCCTTTGCCCAACAGTTCCATGATAGGTATCATCACGACAACGGCGGGTCGAAGGTCTCGCTGCCGTCCGGCTCAACGTGCGGCGTGTCGTTCATGTGCTGGCGCAACAGCGATAGCGCCTGGTAGATCTTGAGCCGTCCGCGGTTCTGGTTGCCCAGCGGGCGATGGGCCGGCAGGCAATGCCACGGGTTGATGGACAACCGGCTGGCGAAGGCGAGCTGCGCGTCGGTGTCGAAGCGCTGGCTCGGCAGTTCGAGCGTCGCGACAACCACAGGCGGGCTGTCGGGCGCGTCCCAGCGCACCGATGCATTCTCGATGGGCATGCGTCGCGGGTCACTCTGTAACTGTAGCAGCATCTCGAAGCGCGCAGGCTGCGCGGTGAGCGTGCGTGCCATGGCCTCGCGCAGGTAGTTGTCCGAAGGGCGGCCTGGCAAACCAGGAATGCGGCTGCGAGCGGCGCCCACCGGCCGGAAGCGATATTGCATCGCCTGGCCTTCGCCGAGCAGGTACGGCACGCAGCCCCAGTACTCGGTCTCAAGCGGGCTCGTCTGCGTGCGCGACCAAAGGGCCTGCATCAGCGCATCGAGGAAATGGCCGCCGAGGCCGATGAAGTAGAACAGCGGCAAGCCGCGGCCGACGGCAGCTTGCAGCTTCGCGTTGGCTCTTAGGTCGGGCGTGGTGAAGACTGGGGTGCTGATGCCGGTGAAGTCCTGCGTCAAGCGCTCGTCGTCTAGCAGCTTGGGGCCCGGCACGCCCATGACCTTGACGCCGATGCTCAGCACCCCGACATCCTCGATATCGGGTGGGAGCCCCGGCCCCGGCCCACTGAAGCGAACCCAGACCGGGTATCGGCGCGGCTGCTCGAATATGCCATTGCGCAGGTTCTCTGGCAGGCCGTCGTGGATCACCAGCTCGCCGCGCACCACGCCGTGCGTCTTTGTGTTGCCGGCGCGCTGCGCCGTGCCGGCGTCATAGTGCGTGCGCAGGTACTGCGACATGTTGGCGATGATGTCGGCGATCAGTTCGTCCTCGCCCTCCATGGGCTGCTCCTCCGCGAGCCCGAGTTGGTGGTCTGGCAGGCCGGCACCGATCAGTGCCTGCACCAGGCGCGTGAGCGGCTCGCGTGCGATCGCGTCGACGAACGGACGGAAGAACGGATCGATCCGCCGCTCGATATGCATCGCGCCGACGAAGAAATCGTGTAGGGCCCGCAGGGCCCGCAGGGCGAACATCGTGCTACCAGGCGGCCGGCCGGCGGAGGCGGAGGAGGAAGAACAGGGCTGTCGATAGCGGTGGGTACGACCACGACGGGACGGGCCAGGCCTTCTAATCCAGAACTATCTCTTGGAAAGTGGTAAAGTAGTAGAAGCTAACTAAATGCCTTGGGTCAGATGTTGTTTATAATGGGTGGACGAGCAGGTTGTGGCAGCGCTTGGCGCTTGGTCTAAGCGTCGCGTAGTCCAACGTCATTACGGGCCATCACACCTGCAGTCTACCACAGTAAGAGTGGCATAACTATTCTAATCTTAGCAAGCGCCTTTCTACTATTAATAGAGCCTGGATTTAGGCTCCGTCTCCAATTAAACGCAAATTTATGATCTGTGGCGAACAACCACAACGAATGCCGCAGGAACGAGTTATAGTTACCCCAAATAAAAGCAGATACTAAAGGAGTGTTGATACATTTTCATCATCCGACCATTGTTCTCGAGACTCCTACATTCCCTTTACCCTAGTGCATCGGCCCAAACCCTCTGGACACGGCTCTGTAATAGGAAACTCGTTCAGTCGTGTCCAAATTCATCATTGTCATCAAGTGCCCACGATGTTATTCTAATCAATTTCGTCCTCTCCTCTCTGAACTTATCCATCCACGCCGATACACTAGCAATAGCATAGTGGGGTGAATGCTTATTTGCCAGCAAAAATGACAAGATCTCAGTCGGACTGAATTCTGGCTTCGGCCCCTAAATCTAGGTAAAAACTAGACATCTATTCGCAAAATTTAGAACTTAGCAACTAGATTCTCTAGTAACAATTGTTAAACTTGCCTTAGTAATTAACAAAGGTAGGTTTGTAGCTACAACCTTAGTTAAAGAACAGCTAAATGCAATAACTAAGTTAGACTAACATAATTATGCTACAGTAATATATTAGCATAAGCTAGACTAGCTACGCTTGTGTAGCTGTGTTGAGCTTGCAGAGGATCTTGTAGAACTACCTTTTCCTAGCATCTAAGGATGTACGAAGTTGGCATGCGAATTCTGATATGAAGACCAGAGGAACTGAACGGCTTATTCCGTGCTCGGTCAGCAGCAAGTGCGCACATGCAGGGATTCTGACTTCGACCGGTCAACGTTTCTGAAGTTAGTTCTGAATGCTGTAGCACCGCATACTACGCGTAAGCCAGAGGCGTAAGATTAACCAATCACCAAGTTCAAATTAATCTTATCCTGTCTTTCCTTTATCTTTAGGTATCCTTGAAACCAAGATAGGCCCATGCATCTCAGACTGCCAGGTCTCTTTGATAAGACTGAGGGGTGCACCAACTTGTTCTCAGACACGCAAGAATAAAACCATTCTGTTAAAGAACAAGTGTCAAGACTGCATGTTTTGCATATTTACATATAGCGAACAACTTTCTCTACACTGTACTACGGTCTACAAGATTAATCAGGCTGCTGCGGCTGTATCTAGGAGCTGACAGTGATGCATTAGTCACCTCTATAGAGATGATTAAGGTTTATTCTGAATCCCTGCCTTACTATGCGCTTAGCTATTGCTGGGGAGATGCGAACGACGCTGTTGATCTGGTGTGAAATGGTAAGACGGTCTAAACTACTAAGAACTTATACAACGCTCTTTATCACTTTCGTTCAAAAGAACAGTACGGCCCTATATAGTGTGATGCCCTCTGTATATATTCAGATCGATCCAGCATCAAACACTGCAGAAAGTTGAGGCCCAGACCTCTAATATGTGAGGTGTTGATTTGCACATCTAGCGTGCCGGATTAGGAACCTCACCCATCTCTGTTTTCAAAGATATTGACGCATTAATACTCAATTTTAGTAGCCGTGCTACCTACATCAACCTTGCTGTTTTTCATGTCATATAATCAGCTATCCTTGTCTTAAAACTACGAATGTTTCATTCGTGCTGGAGTTCTCGACAGGCTAAGATAAGTACCAATGATGGATGAGATCATACATGAGGAGTAATGAGTTGTAGGTAAGCATCAGACGAGCCATGGGCGGTGCCGGATTGGGTGGACCTGCGAGGTACCAGGAGTGCCACTCTGCCCGTAATGGTGATTATTCTTTCAGTCTCGGAAGTGTCACATGGAAGACGTTTACGTCTGGGTAGATGCAGGGAGATTTGTACAATAGTTGAGATATATCGAGAACTACGTATGTTATGGTCCGGAAGCTATTGAATTGATACAACTATTTTAGAATCCTTGAAGGCAATCCTGTCCTGTTTCAAGAGTGCAACTCCAACTCTTTCGTACTTGTCCGTCTCTTTCGCCGCAGCTGCTTGCACTACTAGCACATAGCATAATGATCGGTCCTTGGGCGTAGAGTCCTTGCTTTTCCCAACAATGACGCATTTGAGAGGTCGCTCAAAGTTGCGATCAGGCTCGTCAAAGATGAAATCCCTGGTTTCTGTGTTGATGAAGTCATGGATCGGCGCACTGATTTTTGCATGTGTAGCTACATTGGCGCTTCCTGGCGCATTGAGTTGTGTGAACGGCGAACTCACATCCTTAGCCCAGTCAACCCTTCCACCTGGTGCGTCCATGTAGTCAATGCCGCCTTGGTATGCCATCCATGACCATGAAGGAACAATGTCACCGTGAAACGTCGTGATTTTCTTCAACGTAGTACCGGAACGCTTCCAGAGGAGGCATCGATGAAAGTATGGTATGTCGAAAACGCCGTACGCACCCTTGGTGTTAAGTGATTGGATGATTCGTCTCTCTAGGCCACGAATAGCAATGGGACGATCCGCGCAGTAAGTCAGAGCCAATTTGGAGTATTTGGAGTACAAATCTTGGAAAAATTCGATCTTCATGCCCTTAACGTCCGACTCAACTGAACGTGGGAAGTTCGCATCGCCTAGGAAAGATGCCTTGCGACTAGATAAATGTCAGTGGACGCCTATAGTAGCTTTTGTTGTGTGACATACTTCTTCATCTTGGTGAGCGTCTCGCACCTTACCCCACCTCCACATTCCCAATAACATTGAGTCTCTGTGAAGTGTATAGTCCTTCGCGACAAAGCTCTTTCCTGTAGCACCCATCCTCGTTTATTTAGATCCGCCTGATCGACGTCTTTGTGAAAGTTGTCAATCGCTTCGCATACAAAGTACGAGCTATCTCCTTTGGCCATCTTTACTGACTGTCTCTCAGGGCGTTTTTTAAGAAACCCGTCATGGGTTCCACTTGCGCAGGTAGCTGCGATGGTAGCGTAGGCAGAGGAAAAGACTTGCTCCATGCGTTCCGATTCGCGGTCCCAGTCTTCGGCGTCATCTTGAACGATGCAGAGAGAATCGATCCAAAGGTATTGTATATTCATCTTTCTCGATATCTTCACCGCTTGTTGAAACGTCTTAGGAAGATGAGCGACTTCGATTGCTTTCTTAAAAGTGGCGAGGTTGCTTTTGAGGGTGCGAAACAGAGTATTTGTGGTTGGCGAACCCCAGCGATGCGATAGTGCCAGGTACTTGCCAGACACGGTATGCTCTCTATCGATGCAGGTGAGTCGTACAGAGCTTGAGTGCTCATCTCCAACATCTAGAACTCTAGTTGGAAGGAAAGTGGTGTTCCTTGGTACGCAGCTATGGCTTTGATCGCATCTACGAATCCACTCACGAATGATGTTAATGTTGAACTGGCTTCCAGGTTCAGATAATTCTGGAAGGCTAAGCTGAATGCCTGGTAAGGTGTCCTCGAACTTTGGTAGTGTATATATGGTAGCAACAGGCTGGCCTGATAAAGCACTGCATACCATTGAAGAACCAACACGAGAAAACTCAAAATATGAGTCGTCAGCGGAAACATATTTGCTGATACCTCGATGTAGAAGTAGGCAAAGGGCGCAGTTTTTGGCGTTCTTCTCCAGCCCTGCAGGTGTGTCTGAGAAATCGCATCGTGGAAGCCAGAACTCGAGGCGCGCGCAACGTCCGCAAAGTCGGGACCTATCTTTGTACTGCGATTCTGAATAATGTGTATTAATATCACTGGCGAGTGCACGTGCGATTTCTGTGTCGGGGTCGTATTTCCATTTGTCATCAAGTGGCTGGAGTCAAGCGAGGTATTAGGTATGGAATCTTTGAGTGTAAAGGAGACATACCGTGTATCTATATTCCTAAGATAGCATCACGTTAGTAGCTCAATCCTTGAAGACAGCGGTGGCCTATGTACTCACAGTCTACAAAAAGGGAAGTTAGCTTTCGTCAGGTACAAGTAGTTTTGGATACTGCTTGCGCACCTCGATTCTGTTTCGTGTTGTCGTGCTCATAGGATGCTTGGCGTCCGATTCGCTAAGCTTGTCTCTGTACTGGCTTTCATGGGGAACGCTTTGGGCCTGCTCATTAAACTTCATCCATTCAATTTTGGTACCATTGCTCGCTGTTGCCTTTGTAAATATCTCCTTCATCCCCTTGACCATCTCTTCTGCACTCATTCGACCGTCCGGCGATGAATTTGGGAAACTTGTAGACTGACTCAGAGCTGTAGGCGGAGGAATCAGAAATTTTGGGAGTTCGGAAGCATTACCATTGGACTGTTTCATGGTCGCAGATCGTTTGATCGTAGAAATTTGGCCCAAGTCCGTGTTGAGAAGGCCCTTGATGACAAGATCCAACAGAGACCCAAGAGCAGTATCGGACGGACAGCGAAGGTCTTTTTTGATATGGTTGACCCAAACTTCCACTACATTATGCAACTTCGGTTTCTTGCTAGAATCAAATGCGTAAAATCTTTTGCTGCTTCCTAAGCCTCCACTAAAGCTATCCAGCCCTTTGGGGCCGTAAAGAAGCCAGATGATGAACTCTAAGTAGATACAACCCATTGACCAGATGTCATATCTTCGTGATCGTCCTTTATTTGGGTCGTGTTGATCCAGCTCCGTCTCTGGAGGTTCGTACATGAACGTTCCCATGCGGGTAGAAGTGGCTTTATTACGGTCTTCCGTTATAAAATTGTGCCTTTTCGTTAAACCCACATCTGTGATGACAAAGGTGCATGTGCTACGGCGGCTATCCGGAGGCTCATGGCTGTTTCCAAAGCAGAGGATGTTGTCCGGCTTGAGATCACCATGGCGCCATGAGGCTGAGCTTTTATCGGAGCCATGCAGCTTCATGATAGCATCAGCGAGCCCACAAAATTGAAGAAAAATCCATTGAAGGTATGAATCAGTCAGGTTAGGTGGTTCCATTGCGCAGTAGTCCCGGAGATTCCCCAGATTTGCCCAAGGAAACATGAAATAATGAGTCTTTCCCCATGTAA
Source organism: Melanomma pulvis-pyrius CBS 109.77 (assembly GCA_010093585.1). Taxonomy (NCBI): domain Eukaryota; kingdom Fungi; phylum Ascomycota; class Dothideomycetes; order Pleosporales; family Melanommataceae; genus Melanomma; species Melanomma pulvis-pyrius. The sequence continues at coordinate 12,528 of MU002284.1, forward strand.
ACCAGGCAATAGCCTTGATCAAGTGGGGATGGTTGAGGCTTTGCAACTTTTGTAGGTTTTCTGCCTCCATCTGGACTGCTTCCATGAACTCTTCGTCATTCAGGTCCAGTTTCGTTAACTTCTTGAGAGCGATAATGGGGTGATAGTCGGTTGATGATAACTCGACATGGATCAGAGGAAACTGTGGCAGCTCCTTCTTGGCAGCGGCGGAAGGAGGTTCGCCAGAGGCTGCTAATGCTTTCTATATATGATTAGAAGTGCACTCGATTTCGTCGCTCCGAAAAAGAAAGAAAACGTAGTTCTTACCTCGACATCCTCTCTTTGAAGATGGTCGCGATGTATGAGTATTTTCTCGACTTCACTGAAGTTGCTAGTTTTCCGGAAAGTGGACTCTGTTTCTGAACGCGCCTTCCCTACGTGATTCCCTTCTACGAGCGCTTTTTTTATGAAAGGCATACGGTGCAGCGAATCGAACGTGTAAAAGCACTCGTAGAAATTTGAACTTAAGAACTTGTCGGAAGCGAAGACCGGACTAATGAACGCCCATTGGTGTAGGCAGAAATCGTCTCGGGGCTTATCTTTGAATATCGGGTCTTCAAAAACACTCCTAAGTTTTGTTTTCCTCTCCTCTTCGGCTGCGTTCAATTGGCCGGGGTTCGTGGTGGCTGAGAAAACATCATCGAGGTTTTCTGTGACGGGAAGCATCGAGTCAACAAATTTATTCCTACAGAAGACCTCGATCAAGTGCTGTGCTTCTATCCATACGAGAGTTGTGAATATGCGCGGTGCTTCGTTGCAGACAAAAGCTGTTAAGACTGTCATCTCAATGCTTATGTTAGGTAGCTTCTCAAGAGCTAACTGAACGTTGTCTTCGCAGGTTAAATTTTTGAGACATCCTTCCGGTAAGTAGGAACTGCGTGACTCATTGTCAGTGACCAGCCTTTTTCTGACAGCCTTGTATGTCAGCCCTTCGGGGGAATCTTGAGCGCTTGTCGGCATGTCGTTTTTGTGTCGTCTTCGTAGGGTGTGAAGAGTTGTAGTCAACGTCAATGATACGAAGGAGTCGCTTAAGGCTGTTCGTATTCTGTTCAACGATGAATTGCTTCGAGAGGTGTCTGCCGTACCCCTTCTAGTCAACGGCCGGATTGCCTCGACTTGTTCTGGGGAAATGCTCAAATCAGGAACATTGGTGTCTTTAGATTTCGATTCGTTTAAGATATGCTCTTCGGTCTGCTCGTGCAACTGCTTCAGAATCTTATTAGCTCTAAGGCCTGTAGATAAGTCTAAAGTTTGGAAGACGTTGAGGTGGAAGATACTCACGAGGCTCCTAGCGCACAATCCACAACGAAACAGAGACAGCCATCCCCATTTCTGCTTGTCGCTAGCACTTGGTTGCATCTGTGAACTGATATGAACAGCTGCAGGGCACATCCGGTCCAAGGTCGACGTCATCTAATCAAGATCATGAGTCTGGCCATTTCTACTCTGCATCTCTTCAAATCGGGAAGCTGGTAGACATAATTGTGAGACGTGAAGACGTGTCATCAATCTATTCGAGATTGATAATTATGCATTCACCGGAATTTGGGGGTGTGCATTCAGCCTTCCCAGGTTGTGGCACCTTCGTCCCACTATTGCCTACACGCTGCATACTAGATGCAACCACTCTCAACAATGGGACTTTCATCCAATGGCATGTGCGAATTGAGTCTTGCAACCGGTGCAGAGCTCCTATATTCCCTGCATTATCCAATGGCGTCTTCGGTCACAAATTATGTCGTCTGACCTTTTTCACTTTAGCCTGCGGACTACAGTGTACAGTACTGGCATTCTTTGCGGACCCCGTCATCTGTCAGACGAGCTGATCACCAAGCCGCCAGTTGACCGGTTCTGTGGCCTATCAGCTTATGGTGATGCACAGCCTGCTTGAAGGACTCAAAGACAAACCTCAAATCCCGCAGTTGCACCAGGCATGCAGAGCCGCATCTTGCCATGATGGGGCCAAAGGGACGACCCGCCGCGCCCGCACCGCAATTCACTCTTCTACCTAAGCGATTCTTCGATGAGTAGCGCACCCATTTCTATCCAACCCTCCTCTTGACAACATGAACGGAGAAGAGCTATACAACAGACTCAGCAAATCTTTGGTCGAATGTTCTTTGCGCAGCCAAAAGTTCTTCTTACCAGATGTCATCGACGATGAAATTACAACCAAGAATGTCAAAGTCGCGGCACTATCGAGATTCCAACGAATTTTCCAAAAGGGGTTCGACGACAAGATAGTGCAGCAAACAAAGAAAGTTTTCGCTATCTTAGTAATGATTGAAAAACCCGATGCAATCAAAGCGCTACTTGCGGAAGAGCTCAACGACAGCCATCTACCTCTTGCTGCTGGTTCAGACAACATCTTGGTGTCCGCTAATGGCAAAGCCTTTCTATCATTCCAACTCTGGAAAAGCAAGTCCCGAGACGAGTTCCTGGAGAAGCAATGGTGGGTACAAGCGCCTGTTTTGAAAACAAGCGGACAGCATATCAAGTTGGACCCCAAATGCGCCATGCCGATCACAGACTGCAAGTCCGTTCATTTTCAGCCAGATTGCACTGTCCACCAAGGAGTCTTGCACACTTCCCGCCACCAAGCGCTCATTGTATCTCACCTTCGGCATCTTTTCACTGGCCATAAGCTGACGCTTCACAGACCACTGGTACCAACACCAAAGTCGCCATCAAAGAGTTTCTTAGGGGCCCAGCGCCTTTTGACGATGAGATATATATTCTCGACCGAATCCTGAACATTCACCACCCTCACCTAATCCAACACATCTGCTCGTTTGTAGCGGACAATAGGCACTATGTGGTGTTTCCCTGGGCTGGAGGAGGTAATTTGAGAGAATACTGGGAGAAGCAAGATCATGCCGACCGGACTGCAGACCTATTTGTCTGGCATCTTCAGCAGCTACTTGGAGAGGCCGATGCCCTCAGGGTTCTACACAAGATCAATTGCCGCCACGGTGATCTGAAGCCCGAGAACATTCTTTACTTTGATGAAAAGAACAACTTCGTCATTGCTGATGTCGGGGTTTCCAGTATACACAAGAATCCTACTATAAGACGGTCTGACCCAACCACTAGCAAAGCAACGACGCCTTCCTACGAGGCACCAGATGTCGTCACAGGCATCAACTCTCCACGATCTCGCCTGTATGACATTTGGTCACTTGGGTGCATCTTTCTCGAATTCCTGGTGTGGTTTCTCTTCGATCACAATTCAATCGATGTCTTTAGTGGCTCGAGGTTACGGTTTAACACACTAAAGCAGTCCGCTTTATGGAGTTACTTCTACTACAAATAGGAAAAGGAAGAAGTGATAGTGCACCCAGTGGTCTCAGAGGTGATCGCAGCACTGCGGTCTGATCCACGATGCGAAGGGGATACAGCCCTTGGTGCTGTTCTCGATCTCATTTCTGAGACCCTTCTCCGCATCGAAGTGAAGGAGCGCCATGCAGCCGACCAAGTGGTGGACAAACTGCGGACGATCTATGAACGAGCAAAGTCTGAGTCATCCTACTGCTTCAATGCGGTCGAGGTTCGTCCAATCAAGCCCATCCAGCTTCAGAGTCCAAAAAAGCCCGTCGTCCATCAAGCGAAGCCAAGAAATTCAATGGTCACAGAAGAATCGCTCATTCAGTTGAATGACGGTGTTTGATGGATATCAGCCATCCTTCAACATAACAGGAATCGATTGCTTCCTAGGCCGTAATATACTCAAATGGCTAAGCTATCAACGCCTCGACACCGGTGCCGCTTCATTGCTAAGCATCCGAATACTGTCATTACGGAAGATTCGCATGAACAGGATAATTTCTTTCTAAGGCTCGAGATGTCTCTTTCGGGTCAACGATGGCGTCGCGAGTAGGATCTTAGTTGTAATTAGTCGAGCCGTGCCGCTTCTCGACGCAAGTCATGCCATAGCGCGAGTACAAACCATCAAGATAGCGAAGAAGTCTGGGATAGGTTATAGGAAGAAAATAAGGCGACCAGGAGGGCGAAAAGTGGTTGTGAGAAGATGAGTAAGATCTCATATCATATGAGCGATGTTTCTTGGGATTCTTTCATCTGCTACTTGAACATAACCTACGATTTCTTCTTAAGCCCATTGACTGAGACTTGGGATTTAATGAAGATATAAGAAGAGAAGAGAGTTACAAGTAGAGATATTTAGTACTAAGTACTTGGTTATGTTTCTTTACAGCTAAGAGTAGGCTAGCAGTAATACGAGATTAGGTAGTTACAAGAATCTACCATCAGCTCGACCTGGTGGCTCTGTTCATGGGCCGTTGCAGTATGAATCAAAACGATCTAACGGAGCGGGACCAACAGGTAGCTTTTATGAAGGACATATACACCAGAGCGAGCCGTGTTATCGTCTGGATCGGACCTGCGGCAGACAATAGCGACGCTGTCATAGACTACATCGGCACCATCATGCCAGAGCCCAATCTGACAGAGCACAAGAGCTGGGTCTACTCAGAGACATGGAAATGGGATGATTGTAGACCTTGGAAACAGCTTTCCGTGACACAGGAGTCTGTCAGTGCTCTCCTCGGCCGCCCATGGTTCTCTCGTGTCTGGATTCAACAAGAGGCAGCGGTGAATCGAGAGACCAAAATCCTATGTGGCGACAAGGAAGTCAATTGGAGCCAACTGTTGAGCTTAGTATGGTCGTATCAGAAGCCGGATGGGCAGGGATTTGCAAGGGACAAACTGTCGAACCAAGCGCAGGCATCGGCGATGCTTGTCTTGAACATCCAGAGCTACACATATGAGGACGTCCCACCCCTACTGGTCGATATTCTTCGAGACTGCACATACTGAGGTGCAACCGACCCTCGAGATCGTATCTATGCTGTGCAAAGCCTTGCGGGAGACACAGATATCGAAAAATTAATCCTCGAGCCCAACTACACCTGCACTGTCTCGGATGTATACACTCAAATGGCAGAGCGTTTTCTACAGCTTCAGGGCCCCTTCATTCTGTGTTGGGCAGGCCGTAATCACCAAGAGCTTCTTAAACTACCTTCCTGGGTACCAGATTGGACGACGAAGAATATAGAAATTCCGTCTATTATTTTCAACGCTGCTGGCAATATGCAGTTTCGCTGCAGTTTTCACGAATCTGATGGCTTGCGGACTCTGTGTACCAACGGTATAAGGGTCAGCAACGTTTTCGCCCTGACCGAAATGGCTGCTATGCCCGTCTATCAGGGGCGCCTAGGGGAACTTGAAATCTTCGAGCTATTCAGAAATCACATCGAGAGCTGCATCAAACTCTGCGAAGTTCAAAAAGATAGGCTTTCGGGAAATGGCCACAAGCAAGACATCTGGAAGGTGTTGGTTGCAGAAAGCACTCGAGAATGGACCCGCGCACTCCAAAGGAGTACGGGAACGACTTTGTCAGGTTTCCTCAGTGGCTTTCCACATACCGACAGGAAGCGCCTTCGGACATACCGCCAACATACCGAGAGCATATTGAAACTATGAACCTGAGGGGCGTCTTCATCCACAGGCACTTTGCGATCGACTCAAAGGGGAACATGTGTATTGTTCCACGTGCCACAAGACAAGGTGACTCAATCGTCCTCGTTGCAGGCCTTGCTATGTAACTCGTGGCTCGACTTGACGAGAAAGGCAGGCTTGAGATGATTGGCGAATGCTATGTTCATGGATATATGGATGGTGAGGCAGTAGTAGAGCATGGGCAGCCGGCAGGAGAGTTATGTTTCTGTTGAGTGGTCCGCAGAGATGCTCCGGGTGTTGTCGAATCTACGATGTTCGGGCCCTTCCACACGCGAAGATAAATGATTGCTTCGTACTGTTCATCAATACGAAGAAGCTACTCATGAGTCGATTGAAGACGAGGGCTACAAGGTGCAGATGCTATGACTGTGTCTGCGCATCTGATCATTGACCGCGCATCTACAATCACACTTTCTATATTACACTGTCTCATGCAAGGGCAGCCCAGCTCACCATGTACCAGGGACGGTACATCTCGGCTTGTATCTACTCCTAGTTGAGAGAAAAGCAGTCGCTAGCTGCGGTTCATTCAGGTATTTGGATAGGATGGGATGTTGAGGATACGTTACAGTATTCTTCTTGCTAACAAGTGGACGGTCCTTTCGTAGAGCTTGTCGATACATCCAAAGTGTCGGAATCAAGCCCCCAACAGTAAATCACTACTGCAGAACCGGTCACTGTTTACTGGCTTAACGACAGCCTTTCATGAAGCCCTCCCGGAAGCGCCCCGCCGAAGTATGAAATAGCTGATCCTCGCTCTCCTTAAAGGATAGGGACTCGTGTTGCATGAGGTCTCCACCATGAGCGAGTATTACGATCGTCAATCTTCATGCCATCAAAGGGCAATGTTTTTTGACGTTCGACTCAGTATAGCTCATCGATGCCGACCCGGCTGGATGCTTCATTGATTTTTCTGGCCTCCGAGCGTGGTCAATCTCAACACTGTCGACCTATAAGCAACCATCATGCCGTTGTCTTGCCTGAAAATACGGAGGTCCCCTGATAAAGGTCGACAACAGAAAGACTCTCAGCAAGGCCGTTCCCAAGGTTTGACCCATGTCTGTGCTTGCCTGTTGTAGAAGTGACCACTCTTTACCTTCCAAATGTCCTCTATAATTCCCGAATGGCAGATTGATGTATGCTGTATTCAAAATTCTCAATCAGATCGCCTTATCTACATTTTCGAGCAACAATAGTCGATTAGGCCTTTCGCAGTGCTGTATTTGCTTTTTTTGCGCCCCATTCATCTGCCGATAATGCATGCTGACTTACAAAAGGACCCCAGTAACTAGCTGACCGGTGAGAGCTGCAGTCCGGAGCCTGATGCCCCGCCACCTCAGCCTGATGGCTCCACGGCAACCCTACGACTTGCTACTACAATGTAACAGGCTTCGAGTCAGAGACCGATAGCTATAGCTCATCTGCAACGTCTATGCTGCAGACACTTCATGATAGGTGACTCATCAGGTAACTTCTAGACGCTCTTGCTAACTGCGGATAGTCATCGTCTGTCCACATTCCTAGACTCTGCGGGGACGGAGCATTACTTTGTATTCGTCTTTGATAACGAGGCGCGCGTGTACGCCTGATACCTCTTGTTCCCAGGCCTACCTTCATATCTCTGACTCGCCAGATATATGCCGGCGTGCATAGCGAGCGATGGTAGGAACGACATACTCGTCGCTAGAGCGTTGAAGTGAGATGTTTTCAGACTAGAGATCTAGATGACTGAGGGTAGGTATTCCATCTTCTTCTGGGACGGACCCTAGAACACTTAGAACTTGCCGGTGTGCTATTTGTCCGGCCATCAACTAGATTCTAATCATCGCTACGGCCGGTTGCGGCGTGGAATCTTGCACAGTCGAAAATCGCATCTAAGGAATCTTTGTAGAACTCGTATGGCCTGCAGAAGTTCTCCTGTCCAGGGCATATAAGCATGCTGGGGTTGGAATTATATCCTTGGTGATGAACTCGGGCGTGGTAGAAGTTGGATTCCAGCCTTACTATATCTCGCGTAGCCTGTTCAATTGTTCCGCAATTTTGGTATGTATAATCTTTTGCGAACTCTCTTCGTATGTACACCGTAGATCGGCTGTGAGAATGAAACATGGTATGTACTATATGCCGAAATAAGTGGGATCTTGTTTGTCTTCCTTTGTTCAAGTCTACAAGGGCTTCGCCGTGATGGGTTACCGGCTACGAACACTGCGCACGACACGCAAAAAGTCGAACTTCGTTGGATGATCGTGATGGCGGGCTTTGTAGTCAGACTAGAAGGGTTACAAGTAGTCCACCGAAGCTAGGATTGTGGGCTTATAAAGGATGCCTTGCTTTATTTGATCTTAATGTGGTCTACACGCCATGCATTTACCAAAGGCATCTTGTGAATGTGCATTTGGGAGTGCAATAGTTTAAGAAACTCTACCGAGACCTCATAGAAGTGTGGTGGTATCTCAAAGATGTGAACGGTCAAGTTACGAAGCTAGAGTAAAGGGGCACGCCGCTATGAATGTAGTCAGCGGTAGGTCATAGGGATAGCAGGCACCTATGATGTTTGTTTCAGCCCAGCATCCTTCATCTCAACAGACGAGCTACAAGCAGCTCATAGTCCTGCACACACGATCGCTACAGTATAATTTGAACAAAAAATTGCGATATACTGCTTGACTTGCAACGCCGTACTGTATGTATTCAACGTTGGCCCCGACACTCAACGTCTACCGTCACGCTTAGCAGCGAGCTCCGCCTGCTGGCCCTCGCTACTCGCACCCCCTCATCCAGGGAAATTGAAATTGACTGTACCGCCAGTAGTTTGGCTCCCAGGTATCACATACCGACCCGAAATATTGCCATTGAACACAGGGCCATTGTATGAAGAGCCTCCACGACCGCTTCCATCGGTCGTTGATGCTATCGCCCGGTCGCCAGCACCCGAGCGTCTATCTTCAAACTCCTTGATCCATCTTCCCAACACGCCGCGAACCTGGCCATACCCTGCATCCGCCCTTCCGGAAAACTTTGTCATAGTACGATGGTTTGCGTCGATGCTGCAGTTGTCGAATGCAGGGAGTACCGCAGATTCCCGTTCCACGATCTTACCGATCGTGTCATTCATCTTGAGAGCCTCGTAGAAGCAGTAGATTCTGAGCTTGATGTCCTCTCGCCGCAGCATATGTTGGAAGTCTTCCTCAGTCCTATGCAGGTCCGAAGAACCAGGCTGCAGGTTTCGCAGGATGTCTCGGTTCGTGCCGCGGAAGACGTTGACGTATCTCGCCACGGTAGTTCCCCAGCTTGCCAAATGCGAGCCTCCATGGGGAGTACCCATGAAGATGACACCAAGCGTGTTAGGCAGTATACTTGCCAAATCCTGTCTTCTGTTGCTGAGGTTCAAAGCTTCCTCACACACTAGGCCTCCGAGGCTGTGAGCGATGAAAACTATCGGTCGTTGACCGACTTGTCCGCGCTGGTCGAGAAGCGCGTATGCCAGCGACTTGCCGTGATCGTCCAATCGATTCGAGCTTGCGATGGTCCAGAACCGGACGACGTTGGCGTCATAGCCAAAGGTCATGATACGTGCGCTGGGAAAGTCTTGCGAGAGGAGAGCGCTCGGCCAGAAGGTGTTGTTGGGATGCGTCCATGTCTTCTCACGGTTTCCTGTCAGCCCATGAACGAAGACGATGCTTCATTGCACATTAGCATCTCTCCACATGCGTCCGCAACAAACTTACTCTACAAGTACATCCGGAGGATCTACAATGACTCTAATTCCTATCGGTCCGTCGGTCGCATATCTATACCGTTATTAGCATTGACCAGAGCTCTCAGGCGTTACTTACAGCTCGTTGTCAGGACCTGTATCAAGCCCGGCACCGACTTTAGTAGCAGATGTCGTCGAAGGTACTAGCTTCTTGAAGAAGGACATCATGCAAACGGTAGCGATAATTGGACTCACACTCTAGGGTCTCGAATATGACCATGTCATCTTAGCAGGACTGGGGCTGCGGCTGAGCTGCCGCCAAGCTCGACTCGCATTGCCAGCTCAAGTCGCGCCCGTCCGACTTCTCGTCCTCATACACATGAGGTGAGCCTCCCACAGAGGGCACAAGTATGGCCAGCTTCCAAGGAAACATCCAAGGCCACATGGTCATACCGGGGACATATACTGCGGCTGGTGGAACGACCAACTTCAACGTTAGCTATCCATCTCCACACGGTAGGTGCACCGTTAGCCTCGGGGGCGCCCACACTGAGTAGACCCGTACACAGACAGATCCGCCCGACCACGCGAGCCCTTCTCCACCGTCCCGTTCGCACCAGACCCTGACTTCGTCGACCGGCCTGAGATCCTAGCATGGGTGCGTCGCAAGTGCGCGGGACCGGGTGCGCGCGCGGCGCTGGTTGGCCTTGGCGGCGTAGGGTATGTCAATGTCCACTTCCCCGAATGCTGCTGTGCTAACAAAGCAAAGCAAGTCGCAGCTCGCCATCCAGTATGCCCATAGTGTCTGCGATGCGACGCCGGATACGTTTATCTTCTGGGTGCACGCCAGCACCAGAGAACGGTTTGCAGAAGCATACAGGGACATTGCGGACAGGCTCGAGCTGCCAGAGCGACACGATCCAAAGGCGAACGTCTTGCGGCTGGTCAGGAATTGGCTGCGTGACGAGAGAAATGGACGGTGGAAGATGATTTTGGATAATGTCGATGATGTCCACATCTTCTTTCCGCCGCGACAGCTCGATCAGGATGATCAGGACAGCCAGGGCGAGCCGGTTGAAAGCTCGTTAGCATCACTGGCGGCTTACCTCCCCCAAAGCCAGAACGGATCGATTCTAATCACGTCTCGCAGCAAAGATGCTGCAGCCAGGCTAGCAGGAGGCTACCATAACTTCAAGGAGGTGTTTGCGATGGATGAGAACCAAGGCATTCAGCTTCTCTATAACAAGCTGCAGGACACGCCGACCGAAGAAGGCGCTGCCGTGAATCTGCTGCGTACGCTTGACTACATGCCTCTTGCCATCAGCCAGGCTGCAGCATACATTAACCGGCGAGCGCACATGACGATAGCGGGCTATCTAAGTGAGTTTCGCGCCGACAACAAGAAGAGGGAGAGTCTGCTCAACTGGGACGCAGACGATTTACGTCGAGACGAGAGCGCATCGAACTCTGTGGTGACGACATGGCAGCTATCTTTTGAGCGCATCCGCCAAGAGAGGCCTTCTGCGGCCGACTTACTGTCGCTCATGAGCTTCTTCAACCCACAAGGCATTCCCGTGTGGACACTTCGAAGTTACAGTATGTCTACAGCAAGGGATGAAGAAAAGGATGGCAAAGACAAGGCTGCTCGCGCGTTTGAAGAGGACTTTGACACTCTGAAAGCCTACTCCCTTATAGCAACAACATCTGAGACCGATATGTGCGAGATGCACGCCTTAGTCCCGTTCTGCACCCAAGTTTGGCTGTCTACTTTTAGCGACGCAGAGGAGTGGAAGAGAAAATTTGTAGAGTTAATGGCACGAGAATTTCCTTCTGGGAAATATGAGAACTGGGCAAAGTGCCAGCAGCTGCTTCCGCATATCGAACCGCTATATGATACGGAACCGGCTACTGAGGAGCTGTTGAAGGCAAGGGCTCAGGTTCTTACAAACGCTGCATGGTATATGAATGACATAGGGAGGTACGGGGTAGCGCAAAAGATAGCAACAAAGGCGGTCACCGCTAGAGAAAGAGTTTTTGGGCTAGATGACGCACGAACACTGGCAAGCGTGAGCGCCCT